>BQNB010073486.1:0-32101 GCA_026074375.1 Tanacetum coccineum
CCAGCAGATTCTATCTCTGTCAGCAGAAACGAGAACATGACCAGCAGAAACATAATCAGCAGGAACGACTTAATGCCATCGGCAGAAATGAGTATCTCTAACAGCAGGAACAACACTTAGTCATTTTTCAATTATTCCCAACAAACCTAAAACTAAACCCTAAACCTTAATCCTAAATCTTAAACCTAATCCTAAACCCTAATCCTGATATTAAACCTTAATCTTAAACCCTAAACTATCCTTAATCCTGACCCTAATCCACAAATTAAAACCCTAAATCCTAAGCCGAAACCTAAACCACCCGTCACCCTTTTACTTCTTTTAACCTATTTTCTAAGCCAAGCTAGCATCCTAGCACCTCCCTTGCATCACCATGACCTTACTAACCAGCCACCCAAGCACCTCCATCACCCTTGCATCACCAACTAGGCCACCAAGACTTCTCATCACCTCCTTGTTACTCCATACTAGCCGAAACCACCTCCACACCCTTACACCTTTCATATCTAGTTTCCTGGCTCTCAAGACTCACCATCTAGCATCCCTTAGTCATCTCCACTAGCCTTGACACTAACCAAACATCAAAACTTAGGCATCAAGTTGGTTTCACCCCTATATAAGCCAAAACATACACACCCTTTCATTTCATCCTTCAAACTCAAACACACACACTCAAATGGAGTTTTAGCCATTCTTTAGCAGTAGTAGAAGATCAAGAGAAGCCCCAAGATCAGAATTGAAGCCAAGAACTAAGAGAAAGAAGCCCTTGAAGTTATTTCTAGGCGTACGAACCCAAAAACCCCATTTTGACCCATTTTAGCTCAAGTAAGCTTATAATCTTGTTCCATAAACTCATAATTTATTTTAGAATGTTCATAAGAATCCTAAGATCCTATATAAACTCTTGTTTGAATCCTTGAATCTTCAAACCCACGTGTTTTTGACTAAAACCCTAAAAATGACCCGTTTTGATTTTCTAGCTAACAAATCATTTTTCTAAACTTTTGTTACGTTAAAACATCTTATTTTTGCTTATTCTAATAAGCTATAACCTGCAAATATCATTTGGAACCCTAAAATAAGCTTGCATGGCTTTTTGGACTTAATTTGCAAATATTTTCATGCATAGGGGTATATATCGTAACTTTCTGAAATTTATAACTAGAGGGGCTGAAAATGTCATTTTCATAAAGTTATAACTATAAGGACCTATCTTGCCAAGTTTCAAAGTTAAAGGTTTAAATTATATATACTTTATATATAAAGGACTAAACTTGTAAAAGTTTATAAATCGAGGGTATATATTGCCATTTTTGCAAACTTAAAAATATAAAATATAATATTTTTATATAAATTATAAAAATATATATTAATATTATAAAACTCAATTTTATTAAAACCCAATACATTTATCGCTATTAATCAACGATCGACGCATTATAAAACAATTACGTTATATAATTATCGTAATTTATCATCAACTAGCTTTTGAAGAAACTTAAAATCATATCGTATCACGTTACTAGGGAATTTCATGTGAGGGGTTCCATTTGGGTATTTGTTTTGACGAGTTTGCTGGGTTTACGATTTAAAGTGCCCTGACTCCTCAAACGATACTACATGGCCTCTGGATTATGATAGCCCGAACAATGATACAATATTTCCATAAATTAATAAATCAAAGTAATACGTTAAACTTTATGAAGTTTTGAAACATAAACCATCACACTAAGACTTGACATATTACCCCAGGTTGCGTGACGTAGCTGTTACTTTCACTTGATATACTTTTGCCATCAATCAGATTTTCCCTGTTAAGGTGAGTTCATAGCCTCGCATTTTAAATCTTCTAATGTTTTCATAAACCCGCAAGGAGGATACATGCTATAAACCATGAATACGAGTGTTTTTCTAACTGTATGCTATCCTGATATATTATTACCTAAGTCCTTACTTTTGCCATTAAGACCCCACTATCATGAACCGTTAATTACTTTTCGGAGTAAGCGTGAATGCTGTGAATAGATCTATTTGGGACTGAACTTCCCCATTGGTGTACCTATACTTTCTGGTAACTAAACGCACTACATTTGAAGGCAAAGTCACCCGTTGGGGAAGCTTCTTGTGATTATGAATTATCTCAAGGTCTCGGTGTCATGAGCTTAGGGAAATAATACTGTTTTCCATAATAATTATACTTATTGCAATTATTACACTTATGGGTGTATAACAACGTAACCCACTGTTATGATGACTTGTATTCAAACTGTTTACCATAAACCTATGAATTTCACTTAACTATTGTGTTGACCTTTTTAACATGTTTATCTCAGGTAACTGAGCATCTTATGGCATGGAGTGGCACGGTTTTGAAGATGGCTAAACTGTTATCATTCAAACTTTATGTTTTCATGTAGATTTTGGGACCTATGTTTGTAAAAACTCAGATGAAATAATGAATGATAACTAAATTTTCCAAAAACATCTCTTTACGATTCGTTTTCTATGATTATGACTGTTGTACTATGAAATAATACCCTAGGTTAGCTTCCGTTGCTATATATGTCAAAATGGGGGTGTTGTAGAAGTGATGCTAGCCTCCATTAGAAATCCCTAAAAAAAGGACCCTCACAAACCACAATAGCCTCTATCGCCTTCCTAAGTCCATTGTCAAAAATAGAAACAGCTTCCCCTATATACATAGGTTGGCATGTTCTAAGACCAAACAATAGCTTTGCGATGCATATGTATGAGCGGAGCAAAAGGAGCTCGGATTGAGGGTCCCGTAGTCTTAGGAGAAGACTCATTAGTTCCACAACACGAGATGCCCTTTTCACAGCCAAACTACTAATAAACCCCGCATCCCGGCTAACCGCGCCTCTAAGGAGTTTTACACCCAACATCAGTCTCCCAATATCTCGGGGAAACAACCCATCCTTCACCTTTACCCCATTGCATGATGGCCAAAAAACTTCTGTTTTCTTAATGTTGAGTTCAAGGCCCAGGCGGGGCCCCTCTGCCCTGATTATATCTATGGATTTCGCAACCTCTTTAGTGTCTCTGATAATCATACCATCATCCAAATACCAAGCATGGAAAAGCAGATGGCAGCAATCCCTGATCCGATGAACAAGTGGGTGCAAAACTAAAGCAAAAAGAAGAGGCCCTAAAGGGTCCCCCTGTTGAACTCCAGTCATGGACCAAATATGGTCATCACCCACAAAAAATCCACCCATAAGGAAATAGACGGGCATCGAGTCCGAACCTCATGTAGGAGGGTAGTCTAATCCACCAAGTTGAAGGAATTAGAGAAATCAACAGTAAGCATAGCCAATGACCCATCCAAGTGAAACATATTTAAGAATCTATTTGCGTCATGGAGCACGGCCTCTGCCCCGCTAGGGACTCCCACCCCAAACTGAAAGTCCTTAAGGTATTTGGACATCTCCTTCCTGACACCCCTCATAGCCACCTTAGAAGCCAACCTCCTCCAAATCGCGCCCACAATAATAGGCCTGATCCCATTGTCCGGTTTGAGCAACGGCATGAGGGGCGCAGATGCCACAAACTCTGCTAAAACCTTAGGGTACCTCCCCTCCAACAATAAATTAACCACCATAGAGATAGCCTTGAGTAACCCAACAACGATCGCCGACCCCTCACCACATAATGCATCTAAAATGTGTTGGGCTCTCAATCCGTCCCGCCCACAAGACGTCCCTTTTAGGAAAGATTAAATACACCCAAGAATGCTATCAATGTCCACAACAAGAGGAGGCTCTGAGGGCAATGAACCAGGCATAACGGGAGGGGGCGGTATGGGGTGCTTAGCCAACAACGCTGTTAAAGTATCCGTACTGAAAGGTGCCACCCCTAAAGAGCATAAAACCTTAACAGCAGTGGTGAAGTGCCCATCTGATACTTTCCTCAAACATTGTTTAACATTGGTTCCCACAGTTGAGCTATCAGACCCAGATACACGGTCATCCTTCCCCGATACCACCCTCAAAGGTTGGGCAAAAAGCGATGGAATAAGTTCAATAAACCCATCCACGTTGAATACTATGGCATTGTAAAGACTTCCTGTTACCAGAACTGCGCTCCTGACGGTTAGAAGGCCTGAAAATACCTAACGTGCAACGTGGTAACAACAAAAGTTTAACCCACACCTCAATAGACGTTAGTGTCGCCGCCATCTTACCCAGAGCAGCAGCTAAAGCATGAGAAAATGCCATACGACAACTATGAGGGATGCTCTTAACCGTCGTGATAGGTAGGGAGAACACACGGTCAAGGAGAACCTCATCCACAACCACCCCTCCCAAAGGAACCACTTCCCTCGTAACCTGTGGCCTAACGATCCCTACTATGAACTCCTCTACATCTCCCGCCACCCACTTGAACCGCGTCATCCTATCAGTATGATGGCATGCCCGACTGAGAGCATGTAAACACATATACACCCCACACAGCCACTGATCTAATACCTTTAGATCCTCCCCAACTGAAACAAATAATTCACAATCTATGGAAAACGCCTCTTGCAAGGCCCCCTTCCGATCGTTCGAAGACAAATGGAGACGCTTAATATATGCAACCAACCGAGGAAACCCCTTGGACCCCGCCATTCCATCTGAGCAACAATGAAAACCTCTAAATAGGCACGACCAAACACCCGCTGAAGAACAAACACTCACCTTAATGGAGGGAGCCTAAAAAGAGAAACAAACTCCTATTCAGGGACCGAGAAGGTCCACAAACTCCTTCAGATATGGCTAGTTAACAAAGTACGTGAATGGCCAAATGACTAAGGCCATCATCCGGTGAGGCAATTAATCGAACACCTTATATGCAATTCTTTTCTTAACACATCACCATATACTTTATCACTTTTGGGGTGAGAATACATGCGCATTTACAAATTGTTACATACTTCTTTTCATAACTTACTTACAAACTCATTTATATGATTGATTACAAACTCGTTTACATGTTCGTTTGCATACTTATTTTTATGTAATTTGTTTTCAGATCTGACAATAACAGTACTATTTGCATAATTAAAAATCCTGTTTTTCACTCAAAAACAAAGCATATAAAGATCAGACATCATTTTCTTAGAGATTGCAATGAAATGAAATTGATTCAAATGGTCAAAATCCATACTGACAAGAATGTTGTAGATTTGCTTACAAAAGCTTTTAATGTAAGTAGATTTCAATATTTGATTGTTAGTATTGGAATGATGAAAAAAGTCTTTTATCTCTTTATGTTTTTGTAAAGTTTTGTACGAATTAGTACTGTTATTCATGTCATTAAAAGTTTCTGTTGTTAAGTATAATTAGTACTGCTAGTTATACTTAATACTGTTGAGTTACTACTGTTAGTTATACTTAATACTGTTATGTATAATTAATACTGTGATAATTGTGAAAATTGATATGGCTTGTGTTTTCTTGGTTTTTGGATTAACATTTTGCAGGAAAAGCAAATAAAAGTGTTAGATTGATGATGGAAAAGCTTTTTGGAATGGAATTGGAGTTAATACTGGTGACACAAAGTTAATGTTGCTAGGCATAACTTACTACTTCTGGTTCTAAGTTAATGCTGCTAAGCATACACTTACTACTGCTGAGTTACTACTGCTGGGTGAAAGTTAATGCTGTTGAGGGTATTTTCATAAATACTTCGATTAAGGGTTTAATCAATCATTTAATCGATTTCAATCTTTCAAATACTCTCTATTTTATCATCCAATATCAAAACCCAACACAAATGGCGAATCTAAAGTTTGCGGATACTCATAACATGGTCGCATTTTTGTCTAAACCCGAAGAGAGTGATGGGTTTGAACAAATTATGGATATTTTGAATGCACACCCTATAAAGTATGCACTAACCGTTAATCCCACAATATATATTTCTTGTATCGAACAGTTCTGGTCTACTGTCAAGGCAAAAAATATCAATGGGGAAGTACAGTTGCATGCCCTAGTAGATGGCAAGAAGATAATCATCACTGAATCAACTGTTATAAGAGATCTTCAACTAGAAGATGCAGAAGGTGTTGATTGTCTACCAAATTCTACCATTTTTGAACAACTTACACTGATGGGGTATGAGAAAATTTTATAAATGCTAACTTTCTATAAGCCATTCTTTTCCCTATAATAGAAAATTTTGATTCATACTATTCTACAATGTCTAAGTTCAAAGACTACTGCATGGAATGAGTTTAGTAGTACTATGGCATCTGCAATTATCTGTTTGGCTACAAATCAGAAGTTTAACTTTTCAAAATACATTTTTGAAAGTATGATTAGAAACTTGGATAATTTGTCTGGCAAATTTTTGATGTATCCAAGGTTTGTACAAGTGTTTTTGGATCAACAACTTGATGGGCTGCCAAATCATAAGAGAATTTATATTGCACCCTCTCACACTAAAAAGATATTTGGAAATATGAGAAGGGTAGGCAAAGGTTTTTCTGGTAGAGTAACACCTTTATTTCCAACAATGGTGGTACAAAACCAATCAGAATTGGGTGAAGGTTCAGCAAATCCAACTGATCCCCATCACACACCCACCATTATTCAATCATCAACTCAACCTCAAAAGACACAAAAACCTAGGAAGCCTAAAAGAAAGGACACTCAGTGAAAATGTTGCAGATGAGGTTGTCCATAAGGAGTTGGGTGATAGTTTGGTGAGGTGCTTGCCACTTTGCTTTATGCTTAGAAAGCAGATAGTAAGTCTGTGGTAACATAACTAAGACCCGATCCAAGGCAACACCTAATCATCTAGCTTCACTATGGAACTAATTCTGGTGGTCGGCTCCAAGGTGCAAGGAATCTAACCATGTGGGTACTACTGCTCGTACTGGTTTGAGAGTGTATCTAGAAAATTCTAAGGCTTCACTGGCGGCAAAAGGTAACATACTTCGAAGTGATGAGGATAGACTTAAACTTAATGATTTGATGGAACTATGTACCACTTTACAAACCAGAGTTCTTGATTTGGAGAAGACAAAGACCACTCAACAGAATGAGATTGCTAGTTTGAAAAGGAGGGTCAATAAGTTTAAAAAGAAAGATAGGCCAAGAACTCATAAGCTGAAGAGATTATACAAAGTTGGTTTGACAACTAGGGTAGAATCCTCTGGTGATGAAGAAGATTTGGGTAAGGATGCATCCAAACAGGGGAGGAGGATTAATGTTATTAATGCAGATGAAGACATTATCCTAGTTAGTGTTCAAGATGATGCTGACAAAGAGATTTTTGATGTGGATGCTTTAAATGGTGAGGAGGTATTTGTTGCAGGGCAAAATGAAAATGTTGTTGAAGAAGTAGTTAATGCTGCTCAAGTTAGTACTGCTGCAACAATTGTTACAATGACTACTGAAAAAATTACTTTGGCTCAAGCACTTAAAGCATTAAAAATCCAAAACCCAATGTGAAAGGGATTGTTTTTCAAGAGCCAGGTAAATCTACAACAACAACAACAATTTCTTCACAACAATCACAGGACAAGGGTAAAGGAATAATGATAGAAGAACCTATGAAGCCTATGAAGAAGAAAGATCAAATCAGTTTTGATGAAGAAACTACTTTAAAGTTACAAGCTAAATTTGATAAAGAAGAAAGACTTACAAGAGAGAACGCTAAAAAACAAAAAGAAGCCAATATTGCTTTGATTAAAGAATGGGATGATATTCAAGCAAAGATTGATGTTGATCATCAGTTGGCTGAAAGATTACAAGCACAAGAACAAGAAGAGTTGTCTGATGCAGAAAAGACTACATTATTTCAACAATTCTTAGAGAAAGGAAGAAAGCGCAGAAGAGAGAAGAAACAAACCACCAACAAAAGCTCAACAAAGACAAATAATGTGTACTTACCTAAAAAACATGGAAGGATACAAGCTCAAAGATTTGAAGTCAAAAGGGTTTGATTCTATCCAAGAGATGTTTGACAGAGCTTTCAAAAGGGTAAATACATTTGAAGACTTTAGAATAGAGCTGGTGGAAGGAAAAAAAAGAGAGCAAGAGAAGAGCTGATGAAAGAGAATGCAAAGAAGCAAAAGGTGGAAGATGACAAAGAAACAATAGAGCTTAAACAGTGTTTGGAAATCATTCCAGATAAAGAAGAGGTAACAATTGATGCTATACCTTTAGCTGTTAAGTCTCCAAGTATTGTTGGCTGGAAGATTCATAAAGAAGGAAGAAAAAGCTATTATCAAATAATGAGAGCTGATGGAAAGTCTAAAATGTACATGATCTTTATTCATATGCTTAAAAGTTTTAGCAGGGAAGATTTGGAAGATTTGTACAAGTTGGTAAAAGCTAAATATAAGTCAACAAGACCAGTGGAAGACTTGGATTTGTTATTATTGGGTGATTTGAAAATAATGTTTGAACCTCATGTTAAAGATACAGTATGGAGAAATCAACAAGATTACAAAGTATTAGATTGAAAGTTGTATGACTCCTGTGGAGTACATTCCTTAAGGATGCAACATGTGCATATTCATATGTTGGTAGAGAAGAAGTATCCTCTTATACCATCTATACTTTCAATGATGTTGGAAAAGAAGCTTCAAATTGATTATGAAAGTGAAATGGCTTATCAGCTTCTTAAATTCATTATGAAACAGCTTAAGAAGTAAAGAAGTGTTTGGAAGCATCCTCCTGGTGTTGATGAAGCTTTAAATGATGAAACTTGATGATTTTGAAGAAGAATATCAAGTTTAAAGGAGGATTGTTGGGATTAAAAGTCTTCTTGATATTGTTAGAATTACTGTTGCTCAAGTTTATGTTAATACTGTTCTGATGGATTTAGTGTTGCTCATGAACTTCAAAGAAAATATACTAAGTAGTTACTACTGCTGGTACAAAAGTTAATGCTGCTAGTGAAAGTTACTACTGCTAGTACAAAGACTGCTTGAAGTTAATGCTACCGAAGAATTACTACTGCTCAATAAAATATTCTAAGTAGTTAGTACTGCTAGTGTTATGTTAGTACTGCTAGTGTAAGTTGGTATTGTTTATTAGTTATTTATAGAAAATACTTTATATACTTAGGAAAGTATTGTAAGCCGAGTAGGACTCCTTGGTGTATAAAAAGAGGTCATAGGGAATAGATATTGATGTACCAAAACCAAAAATCAATCTTTTTCTTAGATTCAAGGTCTTTGTAACCCTAATACTTTGAGAGTATTTGTATTATTATTATAATATTGGAGCTTATTTGTTGAATTGTATGTTCATCGTTTTACTGTTTCATTGATAATTCTTCTTAATATTAAAGATTAGATTCCGCATAATCTTTAATACATTCAAACAAAGTTTCTACTATAGTTGTGTTAGATTTATCTAATATAACTAAACCTTAAACAAGCATAAGGAATTCAATCAATTGAAGTGGGATCCAACAATAGGTCGCATATTCAAGCACATAGACAAGTATCAGGTGCTAAACATAATTAAACAATCAACGATTAATTAAGAAATTGATTTTAAAACAAACCAAACATTAAAATTTCATTAAGATGGCTAATACCCGAGGGTATTAGCCCACAACCATTGTAATTATACAAGCGTAATGAAACAATGAAAATCGAACGATTAAGAGAGTAAAAATTACACGATGTCTTCTATGGATTCGTGATCAATGCTTGACCTTGGTGGCTCTTCTTCTCTTTAGAAATTTGTCTTTTATGAGTATGGTATAAGGAATATGATTTTGCACACTGAAAACTCGTTTTTGAGTCTTTTATTTATAGTGTCTGAAAAAGACTGGATACGCCGTATTGAGTAAGGTCAATACGGCATATAGGGCCTGGATTCCTTAGAGTGCGCGCTACATTCTCAATCAATCAGTTATATCATTCCCAATTTACATTTATTATTGTATCTTTGAATACTTATCCAGCTGTATTTGGCGTATTGGAAGTAGGGTGATACGCCGTATTGGGAATTGGTCAAACGCGCTTTCTTGTGAAGTCCAGGCACTGATATGTCGTATCTTCCTTGTTGGATATGGCATATGTAGTCAGAAAGTAGTGATCTTTAAATATCTTTGTTTTAGCCTCCAATTTATACATGCTACTTTTTGCATGTCTTCAACAAAACACTCCTGAAATTTACTGGCATATATCACTTTAAAGGCAATTAAGTACCAAATCTTGCAATAATTATATAAAAGTGAATAAAACATATGGGATAAATGATATTATAAAGTGACGTTATTTGATGTCATCAAATATCCCCCCACTTGAATCCTATTTGTCCTCAAGTAGACTTTAGAAAAGTTTTGAAAATGTGTCCCAACCGAAGTTAAGGATTTTTCTATTTAAGCGTCGTTTTGTTCTAATCACCTGTACATAACCAATCACCTCACAAAATATGGAAATGAAAACACTCAGATCACTTAACTAATCTAGGGTGAAACATTTAATTGGTACGTTCATTTGCTCAGTCGTGATTAGTTTTCTATCATAAGCTTGGCAAGGATACACATTTCCACCACTAGAGCTAAGGAAGAACAAGTCAAAAGATAAATTGGGTTAAAAAGGCTTTAAGGTTGATCACTCAAACAGTCTTTCACCAAAAGTACCACACCAACAAGGTAGCTAAATCATACATACACGGCCGTAACGACGGAATAGACATGTACAATTCGATCACATCCTCATTCGTGTTTAACCAGCGGTTAGGATGAAGAACGATATAGGGTATCGAGCTTCTAACTTTCACCGAAGGTCGTTATCCAATAAGGCAGCCGAGTCATGCATACATGGCTGTAACGATGGAATAGACATGCATGGCTCGTACACATCCTCGTTCGAGTAGATCTTAAGGTTAGTTGCTAGGAAAGGGAAGTAAATAGGTGTTAAATAAAATTTTCACGAAACAAATAGATTAAGCCAACAAATAAGGTTCATAGTTGCTAGATATTTTTCCTGACCGTTCTATGATAAAGACTCGAACATATAGACAAACGCCTTGATCATAGTAATGACAAAGACAACCCAAGTGGCTTGTTCCCATAAGTTAACTTCCTTAATCCCGAAACTTTACATACTTTTAAGAATTAGTGGTGATATCGACCACTATTTTACAAAAATTTACATCGTTGATTTTTATATAGTATCAACGGAATAATCGAGACTTCAAAGTAATTCAATCGTATAAGTTTATTGAAACCGACTATTTTTCATCTATTTTTTTTTGCTGCTTTTTACACATCTTATAATCTCGTTGTTATTTCAACCCGTCTTCACTTTAATAATTCATCCGGATAATTTTTCCTTATAACACTTCTTCTTCGGAAATGATTCATAATCGCGAAAGTAGCGAAATTTACGAGCTACATATTTTTCCCATTGCATTGTGCAATTTCTCGACCATTACAGAGATAGAAAAATTTCACTTTGACGCAGGAAATATAAAACTTTACACAAAAGCAATTAGAAACTTTGATTAAAATAGGCTTTATCTACATAGTAGGCTTCGGTGTTAAAGGTGTAAATACGAATCATATATTTTTTGGTGGTGAAACTGTTAAGAATGGCTCAACAGTTGTTCTAGGGGTATCTACTCTAAAAGTGAGAATAAACAAAGGGTTACACGGGGGTTAAACTAACAGTGTAGTTAGTTAATTTTACGACATGTACGCTTTTTTGGTTTATTCCTAGAAATTGCATTAGTTTTGAACATGTCTCCTTCTAAATCCATCTTTTGTACTTATAATTGAGGTCTTATGGGATATACCAAGTCAAGTTCTAAAGTCCACTACATCACCGGCACACTCATATTTTTTTGTTAGAATCTTTTAGTATGCATTTAGAACGGAACTCGCGCTAACATTTGGAAACAGAATAGGCTTAATTCTCACAATATGTATCAAGGGTTATAGTGCGCTAGGTAATGTAACTAGTGATTTTTACAAAAGTCATGCTAAAAATTTGAAATTTGGCCTATTTTTAAGCACTTTGCATGTTATTTTGTAAAAAGGAGGACAAGTACGTTCTAATTCTCCATCCCTCACTTAAATTATACAACATCCTCATTGTATAGATAAAACAATAAAATAATATGGGAAATAGAATTAGAACGAAAAAAAACTCCCGGATGTTTTGCTCGTGATGATCCTCCAAGTTGAGTTCTTGAGCAAAAAGTGTGTTGACTAGGGCTTCAGAATGCCTGGATAAGTTCAACACATGTCTTTTTCAGAATATACCAGATCATTGTTTCAACAAGGTCCTGCATAAAAGATTAAAAGACGAGAGTGCAATTTCTATCTCGCTACAATGGTACAAGAAACCAATTAAACACACTGTACAGGGATCAATACGCCGTATCCCAAACCCTAGGATACGCCGTATTGTTCCTGTAAAACCAATTAAATTTTTAAAGTACTGGAAATTAAATACTAAGTTTAAAGAACTGATAACGTCCACACACGTCCATATGCCGTATACAGAGGGGTTTGATACATCGTATGGAGTGTCTGGGAAGACAGATTCATGCAACAAACAATTAAATAATGCGACAAACAATTAAAATGACCGGGTTGTCTCCCGGGAAGCACTTTTGTTTCAGCTAGTCGTTAAGTTTGACTTTTTCCTTCCGGATCTTTTCATTTGGTGCGATGTATGGTCCATCCGTCATCCTTTTTCCAAAAGATATCATGGTAGATCTTGGATACTCCGTTAACAGTTTGCGCCTAAGAGTTGCATTCACATGTGCGAATGGCTAAGAATTCTTCACTATCTCTAACCGAGTATTTAAGAACTTCTAATTTTTCCACCTTACATATCTTTTCGTTGAGTTGTTTATTAGTTAATTCCTCAAAGTGGGGTGCACCACTTAATTTTCCAGTGTTGCCATTAATCTCCTTATGGTAGCACATATCCACTTCATTACTAGTTTTGGGGAATGAGTTGTTATTAGTGTTAGGAGGGTTCCTATATTTTCGCTCCTCCCATTCTTCATCGCTTGATACTTCATTATTAATTAGTCCTTCCTCATTTCCTATTTCTATCCAGGTATACAATAGCGCGCGTTTAGTTGTCTCGTCCACTTTTTTGTGGTTTTTGAACTTTGAGTTCCTCCAAGGTATGAATTCAAGTGGATCACGACCTTCATCATCATCGTCGCACATCTTATCATAATTCCTAGCACATGATAGGGGATAGAATTTCCTGAAGAATTTCGTCACCAATTCTTCCCAAGTGGTGATTTTGTCGTCTCCCTCGTTCATCCACCATTTCCTTGTGTCTTTAGAAAGTGAGAGAGGAAAAACCTTCATGCGGAGTTGAAAAGGTTCTACACTGGCTATTTTGATTAGATCAATTATTTTAAGAACTTTAGCGATATGGCCAATCACATATTCTTTAACCCTTCCGTCGTAAGTGTTATTCTGCTGAGTTCAAATTTCATGTTGCTTTCGGCCCTTGGTTCAGCAAGATTTTATTCTGCTCGAGTTTCATTCAGAATAGGGTTTGCCATTGTTCATCAAATGGTTTCATGAAAATAAGCACAAATAATCAGTAGGACGTGTCCTCAGGGAAGAGAACACGTGAAACAGGAAATCAAAAACAAAAAATCGCGTCTATTACTGTATCAGTTGACAAATACGCCGTATCCAATTGATTTGAATACGCCGTATAGATCTATTGAAGGCCAGTACGCCGCATTGAGTTCACAGAATACGTCGTATTTTTTGGAAGAACATATACGTTGTTTAGATTGTAGAATTCAATACGCTGTTCTGGGTAGAAGGTTTGATATGTCGTATCCAACTGGTGGATACGGCGTATCAGGTGATCAATCAGAACATAATACTTTTAAAAACAATTAAATGCGGGAAATTAAACAAAAAATTTAAACACTCAATGCGAATAAATACAAATGGAATTTAAATTATACTAAGCTAAACTAGTTAATGGTTAGAAATACTAATAAGAATAAGGGTTAAATTAATTCACTCCCTGGAAGTAGCACCAAAAACTTAATGTGTTGTCGTGTAGGGTCAATTATTTAATTATCAAGTTTTACATTTATATTTAGCCGACAAACCTAAAACAACACTTTAACGGGCAATGTACTCGATCAGGTAGAGTTTCGTGTTAAGTAGGGTGTCGAACACTAAGAGTGAAAATTAATCTTATATTCTATCAGTATTTTAATTAATCTAATTAGTCTATTTTAGTTCTAATTACTGGTTAAACCAATGCTATATACGCTTTCTAATGATATGGAGGGTTTTCAGCCTGAGAGACTATAACACCCCCATTTTTGACATATAGCAGCGGAAGCTAATCTGGGGTATTATTTTATGGTATAACAGTCATAATCATAGAAAACGACTTAAAAGAGACGTTTTTAAAAGATAAGTTATCATTCATTATTTCATCAGAGTTTTTACAAATAGAGGTCCCAAAATCTACATGAAAACATAAAGTTTAAATGATAACAGTTTAGCCATCTTCAAGTCTGTGCTACTCCGTGCCATAAGGTGCTCAGTTACCTAAGATAAACATACTAAAAAGTCAACACAAAGGTTGAGTGAAATTCATAGGTTTATGTTAAATAGCTTGAATACAAGTTCAATAGTGGGTTACGTTGTTATACACCCATAAGTGTAATAATTGCAATGAGTACAATTAGTATAGAAAACAGTATTATTGCCCTAAGCTCATGACACCGAGACCTTGAGATAATCAATAATCACAAGAAATTACCCCAACGGGTGCCGTTTCCAAACACCCGCATAGTGATTCAAATGAAGTGCGTTTGGTTACCAGAAAGTATAGGTACACCAACGGGGGAGTTCAGTCCCAAATAGATCTATTTACAGCATTCGCGCTTACTCCGAAAAGTAATTAACGATTCATGATAGTGGGGTCTTAATGGAAAAAGTAAGGACTTAAGCAATAATATATCAGGATAGCATACAGTTGGAAAAACACTCATATTCATGGTTTATAGCATGTATCCCCCTCGCGGGTTTATGAAAACATTAGAAGATTTAAAATGCGAGGCTATGAACTCACCTTAACAGGGAAAATTTGATTGATGGCAAAAGTATATCAAGTGAAAGTAACGGCTTCGTCATGCAACCTGGGGTAATATGTCAAGTCTTAGTGTGATGGTTTATGTTTCAAAACTTTATAAAGTTTAACGTATTACTTTGATTTATTAATTTATGGAAATATTGTATCACTGTTCGGGTCATCATAATTCAGATGTCATGTAGTAAACGTTTGAGGGGGACACTTTAAATCGTAAATCTAGCAAACTCGTCAAAACGTATACCGAAATGAAACTCCTCACATGAAGCTCCCTAGTAACGTGATATGATAAAATTTTAAGTTTCTTCAAAAGTTAGTCGATGATAAATTACGTTAAATATATAACGTAATTGTTTTATAATGCGTCGATCGATGATTAATAACGATTAATGTGTTGGGTTTTAATAAAATCGAGTTTTATAATATTAATATATATTTTTATAATTTATATAAAAATATTATATTTTATATTTTTAAGTTTTCAAAAATGGCAATATATACCCTCGATTTATAAACTTTTACAAGTTTAGTCCTTTATATATAAAGTATATATAATTTAAACCTTTAACTTTGAAACTTGGCAAGATAGGTCCTTATAGTTATAACTTTAGGAAAATGACATTTTCAGCCCCTCTAGTTATAAATTTCAGAAAGTTACGATATATACCCCTATGCATGAAAATATTTGCAAATTAAGTCCAAAAAGCCATGCAAGCTTATTTTAGGGTTCCAAATGATATTTGCAGGTTATAGCTTATTAGAATAAGCAAAAATAAGATGTTCTAACATAACAAAAGTTTAGAAAAAGGATTCGTTAGCTAGAAAATCAAAACGGGTCATTTTTAGGGTTTTAATAAAAAACACATGGGTTTGAGGATTCAAGGCTTCAAACAAGAGTTTATATATGATCTTAAGAGTATTATGAACATTCTAATACAGATTATAAGCTTATTGAACAATATTTTGAGCTTACTTGAGCTAAAATGGGTCGAAATGGGGTTTTCGGGTTCGTACGCCTAGTAACGACTTCAAGGGTTCCTTTTTCTTGATTCTTGGCTTCTATTATGAGCTTAGGGACTTCACTTGATCCTTCTTGGTCTGATTTAAGACTCCATTTGTGTTTATGATGAAATTTGAGATGTGTTTGAATGAGGGTGTATGTTTCGGCTATATATAGTGCTCAAAGAGCCTTAGTGCCTAAGTTTTGGTGTTGGATGAGTGTCCTAGCTAGTGGAGATGACTAATGAAGGCTAGATGGTGATTAGGAAGAGCTAGGAAGGTAGCTATGAATGGTGGAGTGGTGTGGAGGGTCACGGCTAACCACAAGGGTGACAAGGAGGTGTTTGTTTACTTGGTGGCCAAGGGAGGTGAATAAGGTGCTTGTAAGGTGCTAGGGTGGCTGCTAGGTGATGTCATGGTGATGCAAGGGAGGTGCTTGGTTGCTTAAAAATGGGTAAAAATGAAAATAAAGGGGTGTCGGGTTTGGTTTTGGTTCGGCTTAGGGTTTAGGGTTTTAAAACGTGGATTAGGGTTAGGATTAGTGATAGTTTAAGGTTTAGGATTAGTGTTAGGATTTAGATTAGGGTTTAGGATTAAGGTTTAAGGTTTAGTTTTAAGGTTTAAGGTTTAGTTTTAGGTTTAAAGTGAAATTAGGGTTTTAGGGTTTCGTTTAGGGTTTAGGGTTTTAGATTAGGGTTTTAGAATGACTTAGGGTTTAGAAGTCATGCATTAAGTGCTTGTACCTTGTGCTAGAGTGGTGGTAAGAAACTAAAGTGATTTAGGAGGTAAAATGACCTAGTTTGACTTTCTTGCATTATTGACTTGTACTTTGAGCTTTAATGTGTTGTACATTGACTTGGAGGGAAAATATAATTCAAATATTATGCATTGTACACTTGTACACATGTTTGAAGGCTTGCACATTCATTTTATATGTATACATTACATATAATTAGGGTTTTGATATAAACGTTAACGTTTAATGCTTGTTTTGAAATAACGTTTTGAAAAGTACGTTAAATGGATAATGTACTTGGTAAAAATGATATTAAGATATAGACTTGACATATTAAGATGTTTACATGATATAAACATAGATATAGATGACATTGGTGGAGGTTGCGTGAGCTCGTTTACTTTAGAGATGCAAGTTACGTTGCATAAGCAAAAATTTCCCTGTAAAAAGGTGGTGTATATATATAATAGATGGATATTACAGTGCATCTAATTTAATAGATGGATAATTACATTGATGAAAATTACGGGTTGTTATAGGGCTTGTTTTGTGAATATCGTTTATGATGACGTATAATAGGCATACCAGGCCTCTAGGCCTGGGCCGTATTATTGCAATAGGCTCCGGGCCCAACTAAACCAATAGCCAGGCCAGAACTAAGCCCAAGATAGCATTGGCGCGACCCAAAACTAGCAAGACGGACGCAGGGCGGTTTAAGCCGCTTCCGCATATAACTCACGGAAGGATATCCGCGTCCGCAATCATGATTAATATGGACCCTTGCCCGACAAGGGTCCCACTTCGGCCACTACAATTACAAGTGAAATTCTAGGAAACCCTAGTGTTGGGTATCCCTATAAATAAGAGTCCCCTGACACACCACAAAATACACAATTCTCTGACATTCTTTACACACATACATTCTCTGACAACATGAGTACTTACTCTTACGTCGGAGGCCAATCGTGGGGTCCGTCCCCACGATAAGACTAACGGTTATTTTCTTTATACATGCAGGAAATCACCCCTTTTACTTGCTCTAGTACAAGATCCAGTCCATCAAACGCTTACCGGCCCGGCCCAGTAAGTGTCCTCAATCCATTTCACTTCCCAACACGTATTTTGTACTAACAAGTTGGCGCCATCCGTGGGACTGCTTATACAACCACGTTTTCTAAAATACTCACCATGAGCACTAACGAGCAAACTCCGCTTAGTCAGCCCACGTCCGCCGTGAGGAACACGCTAGGGAAGGAGCAAGCTCCGCAAGACTCGGTCAGGCCTATTTCTGACGAAGCTCTGCGAGAATACTGTGACAAAAATTACCATCAAATTCTACCAATCATAGCTGAAAAAGTGCACCAAGAAAAGGTGCAGCAAGAAAAGCTCAAAGCAGTAAAAGCCCGCCTTAACTTTGAAGAAGCCTCGCGGCACTCTGAGTCAGGAACGCCGAGCGGAAGAAGGAACCTTAAGGAAAGGCTTGGACCTAGGCGTGCTCGTAGCATGTCCGGAAGCCCGAAACTAAGGCACGGCCGTTCCAAATCACCAAGGAAGAAGGATCCGGAAAGAGGAACAGTGTTCAAAAGGTTGGAAAAAGGTGTGTTTCACAGGCTAGGAGGTAAGGAGAAGAATGTGTCCGCACATTCAAGAGACTCAGGGCATAGGTCATACTATAGCAGTCGCAGGGACACAAAAAGCTGCTACCAGAGTTCTCGCTCTAAAGAAACAGAAGTTGCTTCCGAGAAATATCGCCACAAAAGAGAGTACTCGCAAAGAACGGAAGCACTGTCAGAAAGTAAAGGAAGTGCAGGAGGGAATTGGAAGTCAAAACTAAAGAAGCAAAAGTTGAGCGTTGAGGATGACCTATCCCAACCATGGGTATGTGAAGAGACGGATCCTTTCACTCCTCGGATCCGTTACTTTGACTTCCTAAGAACCCGAATGCCTAGTCATATCAAAACATATGACGGAAGTGAAGACCCAGAGGATCATTTGAAAAAATTTCACGCGGCCGCCAAGATGAAATGCTGGGCAATGCCAACCTGGTGCCATATGTTCAACTCCACGCTCACAGGAAACGCCAGGGTATGGTTCGATGACCTTCCAAAAGAATCAATCGACAGTTACAACGATTTAAGAGAAGCATTCCTAGAAAACTACCTCCAGCAGAAAAAATGTATCAAAGATCCAGTCGAAATTCACAACATCAAGCTGAAAGATAGGGAATCCACAAAAGAATTCGTGCGGAGGTACAAGCTTGAATGCAGGGATGTTAAGGGAGCTCCGGAATGCATGAAAATCTCTAGATTTATGCACGGAATTACCAATCCCGAGCTAATCAAATGATTACATGACAAAATCCCCAAGTCAGTAGATGAAATGATGAGGTAACCACGACGTTCCTCATAGGGGAGGTAGCGGCCTCTAATCGCGAACGGAAGAAGTCATTCCCATCTTAGAAACAACAAGAAGTTAGACAAAAGCAAAACTTCAAGAGGGGAAGCTTCAGAAACCAACAAAGGATGGAACAAAAGCAAGACAGATTCACCCTCCTGACAAAGACGCCCAAAGAAATTCTAGCCTTGGACAAAGGGAAGTTTAAACCCCCTCACCAATGACAACCCTGGTAGAAAAAATGAATGCTAGCAAATTCTGTGAGTTTCATGGGGAAGTAGGACATACCACTGATGAGTGTATGCACCTAAAAGACAAATAGAAGAAATGCTAAAGGCCAGAAAGCTGTCACATTTAATTAAGGAATTAAAGCAAAATAACCGAAAAGACCAGTCAAAGACAGCAAAAAAGGGGGAACCCTCGGGGAAAGATAAGCCGTTGGCAATATTGATGGTACAATCATGGCAGCGGGTAGCAAGACAAAGAATCACTCAAACTTTCTCCCCGGATTCAGTAATCTCCTTTCCACCGCTAGGGGAAGAGGACGAAACGGAAGGCCCTATGATTATTGAGGCTGAAATGGGAGGACATTTCGTACATCACATGTATGTGGACGGAGGCTCCTCCTCAGAAATTTTGTATGAACATTGCTTTAATAGATACCGCCCGGAGGTTAGAAATCAGATGGTCCCTGCAGTCACACCGTTGGTCGGGTTCAGCGGAGAAATAATATGGCCACTAGGGCAAATATCACTGCTGGTAAAGATAGGTGATGAGGAACACTCGACTTCTGCTTGGATGAACTTTATGGTTGTAAGATCACCATCTCCTTACAATGGGATTATAGGAAGACCAGGGGTAAGGAATATCAGAGCAATCCCATCCACTGCACACAGAATGCTAAAATTCCTAGTAGTTGGCAGAATAGTCACGTTATGGAGCAGCAAGATTGTCTCGCTAGAATGTTCGATGGTTTCAGAACCAGGAATGCCGCGACCTATCATTAACCAAGTCACAGAAGAAAAAATCTAGGTGGCAATTCACCCAGAATATCCGAGGCAAACTATAGCGATAGGCTCAACTCTGACGGAAGAAGGTCGAAAGGAGCTATGCGGACTCTTAAGACGTCACCTTGACGTGTTTGCCTGGAAACCAGCAGACATGACCGGAGTTCTGCGGCATGTAGCCGAACATAGACTAAATATCCGTGAAGGATGCTTACCCGTTAGACAGAAGAAAAGGAGGCAAGCACCGGAGAGAAATAAAGCAATTCGCGAAGAAGTAGAAAAGCTGGTGGATGCCGGTATCATAAAGGAAGTCCATTATCATAGCTGGCTGTCAAACCTAGTTATGGTAAAAAAAATACGACGACAGTTGGAGAATGTGCGTGGATTTTAAAGACCTAAACAAGGCATGTCCCAAAGATGGCTACCCGTTGCCGGAAATAGATTGGAAGGTGGAATCCCTTTGCGGATACCCCTTCAAATGCTTCCTGGATGCATACAAAGGATACCACCAAATAAAAATGGCAGAAGAGGATGAGGAGAAGACGGCGTTCATCACAAGCCAAGGAATATTCTGTTACTAAAAAATGTCGTCCGGACTAAAAAATGCTGGAGCAACCTACCAGCGCCTGGTGGATAAGGCTTTCCAAAAACAAATTGGCCGAAACCTAGAAGTATATGTAGATGACCTGGTCATTAAGAGCCGAACGGAAAAAGAAGTGATCAGAGACATTGAAGAAACGTTTAGAACCCTTAAGGAGATAAACATGAAGTTAAATCCAAAAATGCGCCTTTGGGATGAGGGAAGGCACTTTCTTGGGGTACAAAGTGGATGCGGATGGACTAAGAGTATGTCCAGATAAGGTAGAAGCGGTTCTTAACCTACCATCTCCAAGGTGTTTGAAGGACGTGCAAAAGTTAAATGGGAAATTGGCAAGCTTAAACAGATTCCTGTCTAAATCTGCGGAAAAGTCCTTGCCATTCTTTAAAACCTTAAAAAAGTGCATGAAGAAAAGTGATTTCCAATGGACAGCGGAAGCAGAAATAACATTTAAACAAATGAAGCAATCGATATCCGAGCTGCCAATGTTAGCTGCGCCAACGGAAAAAGAGGAGCTGATCATGTATCTGGCAACCGCAAAAGAGGCCATTAGTGCGGTCCTAATGATGAAAAGAGATGGGAAGTAAGTGCCCATTTACTCCGTTAGCCGCGCGTTATAGTGCCCAGAGATCAACTACACTCCAATGGAAAAATTAATACTTGCTTTGGTAAGTGCTATCAAATGATTAAAAAGATATTTCCAGGCACACAGTAGTTGTGATCACTGACCAACCAATAAAGCAACTATTGTCCAATCCGGAGGTTACATGAAGGTTGCTCAAATGGAGATTTAAATTAGAGGAACATGACATTCAATATGGACCGAGAACGTCAGTAAAAGGGCAAATCCTGGCGGACTTCATTGTAGAACGCCCGGAGGACGACATATTAGATATGCCAATGGAGGAAGGGGAAGAACTTCCGGACCCATAGGTATTATTCACGGACGGGTCATCATGCGTCGATGGTTCCAGGGCTGGTTTAATAATTACGAATCCGAAAGGAATGGAATTCACCTATGCCCTAAGATTCGGGTTCAATGCTACCAACAACGAGGCAGAGTACGTAGCCCTGATAGCTGGCCTCCACATAGTCAGGAAAATGGGAGTACAAAATCTCCAAGCAAATGTGGATTCCAAACTCGTAGCCAACCAGGTAAATGGAGTATACGTAGCAAAAGAATCAAGCATGATCAAATACCTAGATAAGGTAAAAAATCTCGCTATCACTTTCCAAGAATTCTCCATAAAACAAGTACCCAGAGGAGAAAACAAAAAAGCAAACGCGCTAAGCAAGATAGCATCTACGAGTTTTGCCGACCTAAGCAAGCAAGTACTTGTGGAGAGCTAAGGGAAAAATCAATAGATGAAAAGGAGGTGCTGGCGGTAGTAGAAGAGGAGGGACACACTTAGATGACTCCGGTCCACGAATACCTAACGGAAGGAATCCTCCCCGAGGAAAAGAAGAAGGCAAGGGCCGTGCGCCACAAGGCGGTAAGGTATGCAGTGATAAATGAAATATTGTATAAAAAATCCTTCCTTGGGCCATGGTTGCGATGTGTAGGACCACTCCAAGCAAACTACATTTTAAGAGAAATCCATGAGGGGTCATGCAACATGCATTTCAGACTAAGATCCGTGGTAGCAAAAGCCTTAAGATCAGGATACTACTGGCCAACTATGCACACGGATGCTAGAAATTTGATAAAAGAATGCAGTGACTGTCAGGTCCACCGTCCCGTACCAAGGAACCCACAGGAAAAGCTAACACCCATCACGTCTCCATGGCCATTTTACAAGTGGGGAATCGACATTGCTGGGCCTTTTTTGGAAGGCCCCGACGGGGTCAAGTTCCTGATAGTGGCAATGGATTACTTCACCAAATGGATAGAAGCAAAACCTGTAGCAACCATAACAGGAGCTCAAGTTAAAAAATTCGTATGGGACAATGTGGTATGCAGATTTGGTATTCCAGGAGAAATAGTGTCTGATAACAGAAAACAGTTCAGGGATAACCCATTTAAAGAATGGTGTGAAAAGCTAAGTATCCGCCAATGCTTTGCTTCCGTAAAATACCCCCAAGCTAACAGTTTGGTAGAAAGGGCGAATAAAAGTTTAGGGAAAGGAATCAAGGCACGGTTGGGTGAGAAAAATAAAAATTGGGTAGAAGAGATTTCACACGTCTTATGGGTACATCGTACATTGATCAAGTCAAGTAATGGAGAAACACCATTCTCATTAACATATGGAGCGGAAGCAGTCATCCCAGTGGAAATCGGCATGCCAACCTTAAGGACCACGAAAGTTGATATGATAAAAAACAATGAAGATTTGGGAATCAATTTAGACATTTTGGAAGAAAAAAGAGAGCATGCAGCAATCCAGGAAGCAAGAAGCAAGGCTAAGATGGAAAAATACTATAATGCCAGGGTCTGAAGCACAAGCTTCCGTCCGGGAGACCTTGTCTACCGAACAACGAAGCAAGCCACACGGAAGATGGAGGCAAGCTTGGACCTAAGTGGGAAGGACCATACGAAGTCACTGAAGCATTGGACAGAGGAGCGTATAAGCATAGAGACCGTAATGGAAATACCCTTCCACGAACATGGAATATCTGCAACCTTAAGAAATGCTATGTGCATGAAATGTAAGCATCCCTTGCACGCGAGGAAAAGCGGAAGAAAGGGCACTGCTCGAATTTTCTTTATTTGTAATATATTTAAACTTTAATGAATGAAAAGTGAAGCTTAGCTACCTTCACAAGTTTTTACTTTTTACTTTAAGTCTTTTGTTTATTTTATAATTTGCAAAATTACTTGAATATTGTATGAATTGGTAAGACGCGCACATTCGAGGGCACGACCCCGCAAATATTATCCCGAATAATGTAGGAATGAGTAACCTAACAACCAACTCAAGTACGTAAGAGGCATTGCAAGCCCGGTACTGGGAAAATGTCCCACAAACATTTCACTAAGACTATTATCACAAGCATGCAACAGTGATTAAATAAGATAGCATGAAAAGTACTAACACAAAAATTGATAGATGTTACGCAACAACTACAAGTAATATTCAAATACAGACAAAGCCACAAAAGGGCCACACACGGCCACGACACTAAAATAACAAGAATACAAGCTTACGGAGCGGGAGCATGCTCCGGCGTGGTGTCTAGCTCTTCTTCTTCAAAAACAACCTTAGGGGAGGGAGGAACCAAAGCAGATAACGTTTCTGAGACAGGATAGGTCTGAGCAAAGGTGGTTGAAAGAGCAGTTGTCACGGCTGTAGCAACACCCGCAGAAGAACTTGCCTCACCAGTTAGATTTTTGGCGGACAAAGGCTCCACCAACGGGAGAATGGAGTCTGTAAGAGATAGGCGGCGGGCGGTTGCGTCCCCCCTAAGCCGTTGGACTCGATTATGCGCCACCTCTAAGGAGAAGGCCAAAGAAGTCTCTCCAATGATTACCTGATCCTCTAGTCGGTGAATTGGAATCATGAGTTGGTCAAGTGAAGGTTGCAGCTGGTGAGCTTCAGAAGTTTCGGCAGCAGGACCCTCCAAGCGGAGGAGGTCCATAATATCCGGCATACTAGCATCTTTGTTGGCCTCTAGCAGAGCAAGGAGCGAAAAATTCACACCTTGAAGGGCGTTGATAGCATCAATATAATCACTCTCAGCGGAAGGGTTAAACGCGGCGACATCCGTAATACTTCTTCCAGCAATCCCATGCTCAATGCCCGCTGCTAACCCATCCTGCATACCTTTGTCGACGGCGCGACCTATAGCCTCGCCCATAGCGGATAGGTACTCAGGAGATGAAAGACACTTCGCTAACACAAGCTTGAGCCCACGGCTAAGAATCCACCTCCGCCCGGCTATAGTAGTCAGGTAGCGAGGATAAAACTCAGCGTCCATATGAAGGACCATCTCCACAAGGTCAGAATCTATGGCCGCAACACGATCACTAAGAAGGCCCACTTGCTCATCCTGCATCTTCTCAACTTGTTCTTTAAAAAGCTCAAAGGCAGATTCCAGTGAATTCCTCTGCGGAAAAACATAAAAGGGAAAAGTGTTAGTCATAAAGAACAAAATATGGTCAGGGATGCAAGGAAACCTGTGGATACCTGAGTGGCAAGACAATCCCTCTCAGATTCCAAGGAAACTACCTTGGAATTGAGCTCATCATGGGAAAGCTGGAGGCTAGACAAGTCAGCAGTAAGTTTGGCAACCTGGGAGGAAAGGGACGTCAGCTCAACCTCTTTAGAAGCAGCCGCAGACTCAAGAGCCTCAACTCGCTCGGACAAAACATTCTTCTCCCCTTCAAGTGCAAACTCTTTCTCTTTTAAATCCCTTAACTCAACACCTTTGGCAGCATCCGCAGCTTCTAACACGGTCAATTGACCACGGAGGGAAATGGCTTCCGCAGCCTCAGCTTCTTTCAAAGATAACAAAGACCTAAGATGGGCAATTTTCGCATCTCTCTCGGAAAGGAGGTTAACATGCTCTGCACACATGTCTTCAAGCTCATTTTTCTTTTCCAAGGTGTGCTCCGCCCGCATCCTTACCTCCGCCCCCAAACACACCTGCCGCGCGGCCCCAACATTGAACTCGGAATAAAGATGATCATAGTCCATGGCACGCAGCTGTGTAAATAGCGCAGGGGGCAAGACGATCCGTCATATCACGACAGACATAGGGATCATCAAGAACAGAGTCATTGGTTACTTTCCATCTCGGAACATACACACGATGCAAGGTCTCGGTATCAAGGCTTTGAGAGGCATAAAAAGAATCCGATGAAATGGATGGTTTCTTCAACTTTGAGATACTAACCGCATCTGCCTCAATCCCACCCGCGGACGCAGAATCTCCAATATGCTCAAAACCTTTAGGTACGTCCTTAGCTTTTGAACCAGTAGCAACATTAGCATCAGCAGTAGTGGTAACGGCAACCGTCACTACCGGAACATCCGCAACAGATCTGACAAGAGAAGCGGCTTCAGAATATGAATCTGAATGATGGGAACTATCTGGAGAGATAACATACCTCTCATGGGGAGGGAGAGTCCGCAAATTAAGCCCGGATACAGAATCCACAGGTCCGACATCAGACACAGGAGTCGCGAAGGCAGTGCTAAGGGGTCCCATAACATCACTAGGAATAGCAAAACCCTCCGGAATCATCTCGCGAAGGGCAGAAAGAGACTTCCCTCCAGTAGGTGGGGGTAAGGGTTGGTAATCGTCCCTCAATTTCTTGGGAGGGTAGTCAGAACCACTAGCATCCCCGGTAGCCTTCCTCTTCTGCCTCTTCTTAGCTTTCTCAGCACCAACCCCCGAAGCGTCCAAAGCAACAACCTCCTCCAAAACATCATCATCTCTTTCAACCAAATGCTCTTGATTGGCATCGTCTCCTTCATCAAACATCTTATCAACGCTGTCACCGCTACCCCCCGAGGCAGCGGCAACGGGAGGGTTCAATGGAACGGTGCGGCCCTCAGTCATCTTCAGTAACTTAACCTCGCGCTCCGCAAGGTTCCTCTCCCCTACCCGTACCTTGGTGGGATCAGAATGACGGATAAACGCAAACAAATCCATCTCTGCGAATACGGCAACAAAGAAGGCGTCAGAAATAATAACAATATAATAAACTCAAGATGCAAAACAAAATATACCCACCCTCTTCGCCATCCCAAAATGTTGGATAACTGTTCTCATCCAACGTATAGTAGCGGCTTATACCAACCCAGCACAAAAAAGGCTCCTAAAATTTCCGGAACGGAGAGGTATGAGTTCGCAAAAACTCGCACGCCTCCGTGTCATATTGAGAAAGCTTAGGTGGAGGATCTTTACTTAAAATTTTACTCTTCAGGGATACGGAAAGAGGAAAAACGGTGGAATCAACCCAGAAAAAATGATCATTCCAGTTCTTTACAGAGTCTAAAGGCTTGCTATGACAAACATGGGCCGTTTCAGAACGTTTAACAAACGACATCCACCCTTTGGTATAGGAGCTAGTATAAAACATACGGAAGCAATTAACAGAGGGTTGAAATCCGTGGACACGGCACAAGATCTCAAAGTGAGAAACCTTGGCCGCCCCAAACACGGACAACTGAGAAAGATGTATATGAAAGTGGTCAAGAACCTCAACAAGGAATTGAGACAAAGGGATCCGGTAATTGGCAAAATCAAAAAACCGGGTATATACACCAATCTTGCCACTAGGACTTTGAAGAATGTTTTTGTCTGAACCGGGTAAGGAAGGATGAACACTGGCAGGAATATGGTATTTTGTACATAAGGCATCCAACGCTTTTTGATTTAACTTAGACTTAATATCGCGAATGGTACTCATCGCGATGAATAAGAAGGAAGAGAAAGCCTAACCTGGTAGCCTAAAGAAAGATGAGGCAGTAGAAAGCGTGGAAACCAGCTGACAAAAGCTAGAAAATCTTTTTAACAATGGTGATTATTTGTGAAGAAGAAGAAAAAGAAACAGTAAAAACGAAAGGGGTATTTATACCCTTGGTATAGTAAATACGCAAGACGGTTAGATAACGACACGTGTAAAGCACTATATCAACCAACGCACAAGATTTAAGACAATCGATAGTGATGCCAGTTGGATAGCTGACACCAAGTCATATAAACCAGAAGATGAAAGGCCAAAATAAATACACGTCGCCCAAATGTTACTAACGGTCATGGAAAAGCCACTAGTCAAAGTAAGATCTGGTGACACTACGAAAAGTCTAGTAAGCTACACCACATGCATAAAGGTACCACAAGCAATGAACCTACTAGACTGGGGGGACTTGATAACGTATAATAGGCATACCAGGACTCTGGGCTTGGGCCGTATTATTACAATGGGCTCCGGGCACAACTAAATATATAACCTGGCCAAAACTAAGCCCAAGATAGCATCAACACAGTCTGGGTGTAGCAAGATAGACGCGGATTGGTTTAGACTGCTTCCGCATATCACCCACGGAAGGAAATCAGCGTTTGCAGTCACGATTAACACGGATCCTTGCCCAACAAAGGTCATACTCTGGCCACTACAACTATAAGCGAAATACTAGGAAACCCTAGTATTTTATTTCACTATAAATAGGAATCCTCTGACACACCACAAGGTACACAATTCTCTGACATTCTCTACACACGTACATTCTCTTACAATTAGTACTTACTCTTACGCCGGAGTCCAATCGTGGGGTCCGTCCCCACGATAAGACTAATGGTTCCTTTCTTTACATGCGTATGAAATCATCTCTTTTACTTGCTCTAGTACAAAATTCAGTCCATCAATTGCCTACCGGCCTAATCCAGTAAGAATTCTTAATCCATTTCACTCCCTAGCACACATTTTTTGTACTAACACTAACAAACCAACCCTAACAAAAATATAATGAATGGCTGCAATACAGGAAATATAGAACGAATGGCTGCAATACAGGAAAAATAGAATGAATGGCTGCAAGCCAACCCTAATATGTGATCATGTTGTTATTTGTCTCTGTATTTATATGATTATTGTTTAGTTGGTTTGTCTCAAGCCGTGTAGACAAATAACATGCTCATACAAATAAGATATATTAATCATGAAAAACAACTTAATCTTATATAAGAATGAAGCTGTATACAGGAACAAAGGAAAAAAAATGAAACCCTAACCAACAGTTTATAATATAGTTACCTTGATATGTTGTTGTTTAATCAACCATGTTGGCATCCTGATTTTCATGAATGGCTGTGTTGTTGAAATTAATCATGGAATACCTAATAATAACTAATCTACCGTGACATTTGTCTACAGTATGTATATATATAGTTTTTTCATTTGGATTTGTATATAGGATTTTTACATGTATATTTGTTGATTGGGACACAATCTTTTAATTTATTTAATGTACCAACGACAATGCACTTTTGGATAAGATTTTGTATATATAATGTAACAAACATAAAGCATAAGCATAAACACTGATAATTTGTAATTCATCATTGGTAATTGATATAATTCATAAGCAAAATACACTGATAAAATGTTTAACAAAGCATAAGCATAAACATTGATAATTTGTTAAACAAGAATTTTTAACAAAGCAAAAGCATAAACATTGATAAGTTGTTAAACAAGAATGTTTAACAATAATGAACGGAAGACATTAATTTTTAAAAGAAAAGAAAAGCATTTGGACAAATTACTCTGCCGTCACTGTCGCTTTCATCAATCAATGCATAAACGCGTTTCCTACCAATCACGCTTATTGGTTTTCACAGCTTCATGCATACATTGGGATGACAATGACGTCATCCCAATTCCAGTTAATTAAATTAGGATGTGGAGCAGCAACATCTTAATCATCTTCATCATCATCACTTGAAATGAGAATGATATTTGGAGAAACATCATAATTTTCTACATCAATAGGATGTAGAGAAGGTTGTTGCGGAGTAGGATTAGGATTGAGATAATTCTACACAAATACAAATACCAACAAGCAGCATATTTTAGGACAAGCACAATATATTAGGACAAATAGTAAACAAAACGTACCATTGTTTCTGCTTCTGCTTCAACATTAATGGTTTTTTTATTCTCGAGCGTCATTGCTTCTGTTTGTTTCTTGAATGATATGGTTATGGTTATGCAATGAGTTATTTATATAGGCATGAGGCTATTAATTTGAACTTTTAAATTAACAATTAGCATTCAATGAGATTAACAATTACAATTCAAATTAAGAATTACCATTAATGGCCAAACGATTTGAAAGCTGCAAACGATTTGAAATGGTGGCATATGTTTCTTAATTGTCTTACAAAGTTTCCTTAAATACTTTCAACTTTCATTTTCCAACTCTTTCAAGAATGGGTAGAAAATACTTTATAATGTAGTATAGATAAATACATTTGGAGCGACTTTCAGTGTGCCTAGCTCCCGATTGTTTTTAAACTATCTTTTTTATTTTACCAATTTGACCCGTTACATATAACTTCCAAATCAACCTATCTATAAGTTATATCTAACTATACCAGAAGAGGTTGGTTGACGTGAGGTTTTATATTTTAATGAACATATTTTTTTGTTTTTGACTATTATGGATCTCATACGAATAATCAAACAATTAAAGGTTTTTGTATAAATTTAACTCTCCATATTAGAGTATATGAACTTTCATTAAAAGACCATGTTCAAATATCATGTACAAATATATTAACAATTATAAATAATCTTAAGCTATTAATCTTTCTAAAACAATCTACATATTTAACATTATTTTGGCTTATTGGGTTTTAAACAGGTGTTCGAGCAAGGGTGCAAGACATGAAGCAAAGGAATATAAAATCCTTTATGGTGTTTTTAGTTGGGGTAAATTGGGGCCATTTCATGGAAAATAAAAATTAAATCCCTTTCAAAGTGTGTTTGGTTGGTCAATAAAAGAAATTTAAAATGGCATGAATTGCCTTAAATGGGGTAAGTTAAAAACCTTTGAGAAGGCAAGGAAATATTAATTCAGTGGGTCTAGAACTTTTCAAGTGTCAATTTGGACAACAATGTACTTTATCAAATATTAATTCGGTAGGTCCATATGAATTATTAAGGGTAATATTGTTATTTATCATTATTACAATATTTGAAGTTTCATAAATTTAGACAACCAAACACGCACATCACTTTTAATTTCAGAATTTATATTCTTTCAAAATTTATAATTTGAAATTCCATCAATTAAAAATTCTTGAACCAAACGCCCCCTAGGTTCTTCTGTTTTGATTAGTTATGTGATTTTACTGTAACAACTATATTTTCTTTTAGACCGGGTTTAGATATCTTTAATCTATAACGCGATTTCTTCATTCGTAAGCGAATTTTCATCAGCAACAACATGATTTTCATTCCCCGTAATCTGATTATTGTCAATCTCTTACTAATTGTTTGTTAACTAACACATTCATACCTAAAATCATGAAAATAAAATTAAAATTAACCCCTTATTACACCTTTATATTAATCATCAAGATCGTTGCCCCGAGGCAACATTAAATACATTAATGATAAAACCGCCCGACCTGATTTATTTTCTTTTACCCGGGACACATGTCTTTCTTCACCTCTATGCACCGCTCCATTTCTTTGTATCTCTCTCATCTCTCTCTAGAAGATACCGGATCTCACACGTTTCTACTCTCTTGTTCTCTCTCTAAAATGACTGGCTCATCTTCTCATTCCTAAATCTATTATCACATCCCCTAGATCATATTGTAGTTTTTTGGGCTTTCGTTGTGGCGGTGGTTGTGGAGTGACAAAATGAGTGGCGTTACAAGTTTAGTCAATCAATGAGGTGTAAGTTTCTATTTTTTTTTTACTTTTGTTAATTAATTTTGGGTTGAAATTAGGGTTTCTGTAATGTGTACATGAAATTTAGGGGTTCGGTTTGGATTAATTTGTATTGATGAAGATAGTTTCTGGATTTTAGGTATCAGTTTGTGAGGTTTCGTTGTTGAATGATGTGATTGTCAAACACAACCATTTAGCATTTTCTATTTGATGTTTTTAATTATCTGCCGGGTTGACACTTCTGTTTAGCGTGTGAGGAAATATATATTCTTTTTTTTCCGGTTGTTTGCCTATTTGATAATACCTATTTATGAAATTATTTGGAGTTTATTATAGGCGATGAAGATACTTACGATGTTGTGCGTTCGTGTGAGGTGAAACCGACCCGTATCTTGGCAGGGCATCGCCATTAAAATGGTGTTTGCAGCCATGCCGGGTCGAATGACCTTTTACCTGGTCCGCACTTGAAAATCTGAGCCAAATAAGTAACTAACGGACCATATAAAGCCATTGTTTGATCAAATAGCAAAACTGGAAGAAGTTCTTTACAACAATCAGTTTGAACAACATTGGTTACAAGCTGAGAATGATCGCCAGGTAGTTGGTATATATTTGACTTTGTGTTTTAAGAAGACATATATATTTTGACTTTTGAGGTTTATATATTAACAATTGGCACATCTTTCTTTTTTCCATGTGTGCAGTAAACAAAAAAAATGAGAAAGCAAGCAGTTCACAAGGCGTTGATTGAATCAGCAACACTGATTGGAGCTAGCATCCTCCAGGTTTATCTTTTGCAACGTCTATTTTCATAATGCATAGTATATGTAGTATTGGTATGTTGTCATCGCTGTTTTTTTGATCTTTTTAGGGGGTGTTTGTTTCGCCTTATATAGCCGGCTTATGGCTTATTTGAGTTTCGTCTTATGTTTCGTAAGCT
>BQNB010073487.1:0-32101 GCA_026074375.1 Tanacetum coccineum
CAAAACGAGCTTTAAACCATTATCAGATGCCCTAAACCCTAATCTCATGGAAGGGTTAACCCCTAAAGTGAATGCACAAGCTACTAAAGCATATGTACAAGTAATATAACATCTCATATGAATATACATTCTATCCAAAGAAAGGTACAAGTCCTTAAAAGCTCAAGATACAAGTCATTAAGCATGATCTCTAAAATAGCCGTTTTACCTCCATTTTCATTCTAATTTCTGCACCATCACTTGTGGGCAAGCTACTACACTCAATGTACAATGTGTAAAACCCTAATTATTCTATTCATAAACTTTCATACACATTTTTACTCTTAAAACCCTAATTCAAAAGTCAGAAAACCCTAACCTTAGCCAAATACTAAACCATGACCCGTTTCTTCATTTTTATCCATTGTAAACCTAAACCACCTCTCAAATAAGTTGAATAACTTAACTTATAACATTATCAATCATTTTCAAACATCATTCCATCATCATTTCATCATTCTACTTCAATTACACAAGTAATAAATCCAGAAAACCCTAATTATGCCTTAATTGTGATTTTGACCCGTTTACTCATTTTCAGACCATCTCATTCTCAAGTAAGCAACCAAGAGTCATTGTAAACCTATAAAATTAGTTTACAAACCTTTATCCATCATTAAACCATCCTTGCTTCAACAATGTATGAGAATTACAAACTTAGAAAACCCTAAAAGTAATATATGAGCCCTAATTCTAAGCCACGACTTATGAATGCAATGTTTGAAAATGGTATATCAATTATGAATGCATCTAGTCCAACTAACTAATGCAACAACTAGTGTCCCATAAAAATCCCTTTGTATGAATGCAATGTTTGAAAACGGTTATAGTCCAGCAAAAACATTTGACCTGGTTCTCTATAACCTTGGCTCTTGATACCAATCTGTAACACCCCCAAATTGGGTCGCAGCGGAATAAGGGTCCGGGGCGTGTTACTTCATAGATCAATAACACAAGATATATATAGAACGACCAAAAAGTCGTTTTAAAACTGATACATTGGATTTAACAAATATTTGATACAAATAGCCCGAGGCTTTAACTTGTTCCTGATTATTATTACAAAGATACTGGTTCACAACACGTGAGTTTCCCAAAACATAATACAACCATATCTTTAGCATGACTTCCCAAAACAAGATCACCAATGTATCCTTAGCACCTTATGCTTACTGATCTCCTGAAAAACATTGCTTTAAAACGTCAACAATAATGTTGGTGAATTCATAGGTTTGATAAATCATAATATGCAGGACCGCAAGACTTTTCCCGTGATAATGCAACACATGCAGACATCACAAAACCAGATTACATTTTCCTAAGCTCATGACACTGAAGCTCGATGATCTTTCTTGCAATAATAATGTATTGCAATTTCTGCCCGATTAGATGTTCAACCCGAAAACATCCTAAATTCGACATGCTATACGTTCGTTCCCGGTGATAGCTAGTCACCCGAACGGGGAGGTCGTTTCCCCAAATAGATCTATTCATAACATTCGCGCTCACATAATGTAATTAACAACTACATCTATGCAATTGACAATTCATGATAAGGGGCTCAACTTGGGTTATCGCTACTTTGGAAAACATGTAATCAATACTTGCGTCCAATTTATAAAAAAAGCATGTTTCCACCCCATAATTATAAATCATTGAAATCGTAAAAATGTGGGGCTATGAACTCACCTTGAGTTCTGATAATCCAAATATCGCAGATTAAAGCGTCCGTTAAAAGATCGTATGCAACCGAAATTATCAAAAGGTCGTATAAGTACCATGTACTTCGATTAACTAACATCATATACAGGTCTATGTTAGTTACATCATACTATCGTTCGGGCTATCATAATTAAGAGGTCATGTAGTGAACGTATGAGGAGCTAGGACACTTTAAATCGTAAATCCAGCAACTCGTCGATACGCCACCCCGAAGAGGCCTCATTATGAAACTCCCTAGTAATATAGTACTTTGATAACCACATATAATTCTATATAGTTCAATCACCAACTAATGGTTTTGGTAAAATTGTGTTTAATAAGTTAAAACGTTTATAATTACCGTTTTAGTAAAACTAGCATAACTTTTGCGTTTTAAGCCCGATTTTGACGTTTCTTATGCCCACGCTTTCGTATTAGGACGAGTTATCATAATTTGACATTTTCCATATTTTGACCCTCTGGTGAACAGTAACTTTTACTGTTCACATCAGACGTGAGTTTTATTTAAATCGTATTTGTTGTCGTAAAACCCGTAAATGTCGTATTTTATTCGTTATAGCTCCGTTTTTAACGATTCTTTCGAGGACGTTCTCGTTATTGAAAATCCTATCAATTTATAAGGTTTACAAAAATATAACTTTCTGTCATGAACAGTAACTTTTATAAAAATAGTTTTATAAAAGTATTAATTGTCGTAAACTCGCGAAATTCATAACTCGTTCGTTATTAATTGAAAAATTACGATTCTTATCATTTTGGAATCCTAAAAATATGTATTATTTGTTAAAAATATCAAACTTGCTGTTTGAATAATTTTTATAAAAAGTTTTTATAAAAATTCTTTTATAAATCCGTTTATTTATCGTATAACTTGTTTTTACCATAACTTTTTCGTTATTTATCCGTTTGACAAGTTTCTTACTTTTTCGGAATCGTCATGAGTCGTATTATTTTATAAAAATATAAATTAAGTATGTTTTTATACACTTTTGGGACAGAAAGTTTGGGTGACTTTATTAAGTCTATTTTTAACCTTGTTTTTATATTTTACACTTTATAACTTTACCAAAAGTGTACAAGTCTTTTACTTCCATTATGACTTTATTTTTGTGTTCATATATCATAACTAAAAGCTCATAAACAAGATTAGCATGTTATTTATCATACTTTTACTTGGAACATATCAAGTGATCTTTTAAAACCCTAATTTGCATTAACACTTTTTAAGCTTAATTAAGATTGTAAAATACTTATGTATCCATTTATAACTTTATATTACCATCCATACAACATGTGTATAAGCTCATAAAACTATATTTACAAGAAATGTCCAAGTTTACAAGTTAAACATGTCCTAATGGTGATTTCACTATATAAATATCACATATGCATATAATCATATAAATGAAAAGTTAAGGGCTTAAGATAACCTTAATGAGATGATGTAGGATGATGACAAATAAGTGCTAAACCCTTGTTTAGACTTTAAACCCAAGATTATAACCAAGAAAACCCTAGTTTCCAAATGAAAACCCTAATCTTGATTTCTTGATTAATACTTGAAAAAGGTAATCCAATGCTTGGAAACACCTTAGAATATCTTAGGATGGATGTGTATAGATGTGTATAGGTTGTATAAAATTTTGTATGGATTGTTTATAGGGGGGGTTGAGCCGTGGGATGAGGGAGCACAAAAGGAAGAGTTTTTGATTTTCTAGTTAAGTGTTGAGAGTGTGTAGATGTTAGCTCTTGCATGCAAGTAGTATATATATATAAGGTGGTCAAAAGTGTGCATTTGCTAGTCAAAGAAAACATGGTGAGGGTTTTGTGGATCATGTGTTCTTGTCATTGGTCAAAGAACTTTATCGCTAGGTTTTATTGGCAAAAAGATGTACAAAAGACCAAGTGTGTGCATTTTGTGTGTGTGCCCTCTTTGTCTCCTTTATGTTGGTTATTGCCTTAAGTTTAGGGGGGATAAGGGTTTCTAGATGATTTTTGATAGTTAACAAAATATCTAGCAAAAACTTTACTAGTTACAAGTTGTAGCTTTTAAATAAAAGGTATTTACTTGAAAAGTTACTTGTGAAATGTTTTATTTTCCAATGTACAAAGTGTAAGATAATATTTTCTTGGGTTAAATTAATTAGAAAATCTTGGGTATTGGGTTTAAATATGGGTACTTTGTTGAAGCGGTAGAATTATTTTGTGGTTCCGGTTCATGCTTAAACTTCATTGTCGCGAAACGTATTAAATTTACGTAACCAATAAAATAAATGAACAACGACCATAATTATTATCAAAATAATTATATAACACATGATTGACGTAAACGTTCAATGGTTTAATGCCCGTTTACATTGAACGCTAATTTTTAGCTTACGCGATTTAGCTTAACATTTATGATTTAAAGCAAATGCGTACAATACAAAAGGTACATTGTGGATTTATCGACGTTGTCAATGACTTGAAAACACAGGGTGTTATAGACTTCCCCTGTTAAACGAGCCTTGTCCTCAAGGCTCATGATGCAGCACTTGACGACGTGTTGGTCTTGTGTGAAGAGGTTGATGGATATTTCTTCTTGAATTGGTCTTCACGCTCCCACATGAACTCAGGACCTCTCTTGGAGTTCCATCGAACTTTGACTAATGGGATCCGACTTTGCTTCAACCGTTTAACTTCACGGCCCACTATTTCTAATGGTTCCTCAACAAAATGAAGCTTGTCATCAAGATGAAGTCCATCCAACGATACGCTATTGGTTCATCGGCATGGACCTTATTAGGTTGGACACATGAATGTATTATGAACTCTGCTCAGCTCTTCAGGAAGCTCGAGCTTGTAAGCAACCTCTCTGACCTTTTCTAACACCTTGAAAGGTCCAACATACCTGGGGTTTAACTTCCCCCGTTTGCCAAAACGTACGACCCCTTTCCAAGGTGAAACTTTAAGCATAACTTTATCCCCGACTTGGAATTCCATTGGTTTACGCTTCAAGTCAGCGTAACTCTTCTGTCGATCACGAGCGGCTTGCATCCTTTGCTTGATCTGGATGATTTTCTCAGTGGTCTCTTGAATTAGTTCTGGACCGAGGATTTGAGCTTCTCCAACTTCAGTCCAACAAACAGGTGAACGGACCTTTCGACCATAAAGTGCTTCAAATGGTGCGGCCTTGATGCTGGCGTGATAGCTATTGTTATATGAGAACTCGACTAATGGCAAATGGTTAACCCAACCCTTTCCAAAGTCGATTGCACAAGCACGCAGCATATCCTCGAGAGTTTGAATGGTCCTCTCGCTTTGCCCGTCTGTTTGTGGATGGTACGCAGTACTCATATCCAAATTAGTACCCAAAGCATTCTGAAGTGACCTCCAGAAATTAGATCGCGGAATTCTTTGGGTCGTTGATCACAAAATGATTGAAAAAAGGTATCCCATGTCTCTTTGAACACCCTCCTTCAGGTACATTTCTTGCAAGTTTTATCCAAAATAGGATCAGTCTCTCTTCATTGGTGTGAAGATCGCAGACTTCGTGACGACCGGGTCAACGATCACCCAAATTGTGTCATAGCCTTGAGACGTCTTAGGAAGCTTTGTGACAAAATCCATAGTGATGTTGTCCCACTTCCATTCGGGTATCTTGGGTTGTACCAACAATCCTGATGGCCTTTGATGTTCGGCCTTGACCTTAGCACAGGTCAAACACTTGCTAACATAAGTGGCTATGTCGGCTTTCATGTTGGGCCACCAATATAGCTTCTTCATGTCTTGGTACATTTTGTCGGAACCCGGATGAATAGAGTATTTTGATTTGTGGGATTCGTGCATGATCACAGTCCGCAAATCGCCATAACAAGGTAACCAGCTCCTGCCATTGAGGCACAGGGTTCCATCCGCACGTGGCTCTAACTTTTGTTCTCTAATCGCTTCTGGAAATTTAGCATTTTCAATCAACATTCCCCCAACGTCTTCACTCTTAATGTTCTCTGGTTTTCGCGCTTCAGTCTGAGCATTTAAGATCTGTTTAGGAAGATCCAAGCTAATAGTCATGACTAAGGCTCGAACTCTTAACGGTGGTTCTCGTTCTTTCCTGCTCAAAGCATCAGCAACGACATTTGCTTTCCCCGGGTGATAACGAATATCGCAATCGTAATCACTTAGCAACTCTAACCATCGGCGTTGCCTCATGTTCAACTCTTTTTTTTATCTAAAATGTGTTTGCTAAAACTCTTGTGATCGGTGAAACACCCGTATACACTTAGTTCCAATAAATAAGTTCCAGGAATCTTGAGAGCGAAAAACACCACCTGCTCCAAGTTCTAAATCATGAGTTGTATAGTTCTTCTCATGAATTTTTAACTGGCGTGATGCATAAGAAATCACATTTTCTCTTTGCATCAACACAACGCCCAAACCCTTCTTTGAAGCGTCGCAATATGCAATGAAATCTTTGCTTCCTTCAGGTAATGCAAGGATTGGTGCATTGCACAACTTTTGCTTTAACAGTTGAAAAGCTGCTTCTTGTTTATCTCCCCACTCAAACTTGACCTTCTTTTGAGTAAGCTTAGTCATTGGTTTTGCAATCTTTGAAAACACTTCAATGAATCTTCGATAGTACCCAGCAAGACCTAAAAATGGACGAAATCTAGTTGGTGACTTAGGAGATGTCCAATCTTTAATGGATTCAATCTTGGCTGGATCCACATGAATTCCTTCACTATTGATCACATGATCGAGGAACTGTACTTTGGGAATCCAAAATTCACATTTGGAAAATTTGGCATACAACTCCTCTTTCTTAAGCAACTTTAGGATTTGCTTAAGGTGTTCTTCATGTTCTTCCTTGTTCTTAGAATATATAAGAATGTCGTTCATTAAGAAACACGAATTTATCCAGATAGGGTTTGCATACCCGATTCATAAGGTCCATGCAATTACGGCAGGTGGTTTGTTCAAACCAACGCATAACTTGAAATTCGTAATGGGCCGGTATAACGAGTTCTGAAGGCAGTCTTCGAATTTGTCTTCTTCTCGAACCTCAGTTGGTGAATAACATGACCTTAGGGTCGATTTTGAGTGGACACTCGGACCTTGAAGTGATCAAATAAATAATCAATTTCGGGGAGTGGAATAACGGTTCTTCACTGTCAGTTTGTTTAATTCGAATCGTCAATGCACATCACGGAATGATACAGCCTTCTTATTGACAAACAGATCGGAGCTCCCAGGGTAAGGAACTGAGGTCTTATAAAGCTTTGTCGGATAAAGGCTCTTTCAGTTACTCAGTAACTTCTTTCATTTCGGAAGGCGCCAATCGATATTAAGGTTGCCCGTGCTACCGGTGCAGCACCAGGTACCAAATCAATTTGAAACTCCACTTGTCGAGTCGGAGGAAGACCCGGCAAGTCCTCAGGAAATACTTCAGGAAAGTCTTGAACTATTGGTACGTCCTCAAGTCGCTTCTTCTCCGACTTGTCTTCAACCTCTTTTGCAGTGACATGTGCCAAAAAGATAGGAAATCCTTTTTCCATGTACTTCTGCGTTTTAGTGCACGAAATGATGTTTAATCGTGTCACATTTCCCTGGTTACTTCCATCACCGTGTATGATTAAGGTTTTATTTCTCCAGGGGATGCGAACAATCTTCTCGGCACACACAATGACCGCTTGGTACTTCGCCAACCAATCCATACCGATTATAGCATCAAAACTACCAAGTTCTACAGGCATTAAGTTTATGTTGAATTGGTGGTTTAGGAAGTTTAATGTGCAACCCTTAAGGATAGTATTTAACCCAATTATTCTCCCGTCAGCTAGTTCGACATCATAATAGTGATCTAGGGTAGATGGCGTGATGTCAATTTGGGAGCTAAATGTAGTAGACACAAAACTTCGATCGGCACCCGTATCAAATAAGATATAAGCATAGCGGTTGTTTAGAAGGAACGTACCCGCAACGACGTTGTCTGGGTTTGCCCCCGCATTTCCAACCACATACACCTTCGCTGGAGCCCTGTCATTCCCAGCTTGATTACCACGGTCATTGTTTCTCAGTTTTGGGCAGTTTCTTCTAAAATGTCCTTGAGCTCCGCACTCATAGCAACCGTTGCCCTTCTGATTATTGTTGTTGTTGTTGCGGTTGTTGTTGTTGTTGTTATTGTTGTTGTTGGCATTTGCAGGTCGGCTTCTACAATCCTGGGTCAGATGGCCAACCCTCTTGCAGTTATTGCACCTAGGTGGACAAGGACCTTCATGATTGTAATTACACTTGGAACACAGAGGTTTAGACCCGGCGTATGATTTCCTGCCACTATTGCCTGCGGTGTAAGCCTGGCCTGTGTTCTGCCTCTTATTCTGCTGTTGTTGGTTTTGATTGTTCTTGGAAAGATCATCATACTTTCTTTTCCTTTCTGCCTGACGTTCAGCATAGGCATGGGTCTTTTCATCCATCAGCTCAGTTGTAAACTCGATAGCCTCTTGCATAGTTTTCGGCTTTGATGCCTTTACACTGCCATGTATCATATCGGGCAAGCCACCGATATACTTTTCAATCTTGTCTATCTCTTCTGGGAACATCCTGGAACACATCAAAGCTAGTTGCTAAAATCGTCGACTATAGGCCACCACATCGGTGCCCTTGACCTTAAGATTCCACCATCGCTAGACTCAATCTTCTTGATCTCACCCCTCGGGCAGTACTTATCAGTCATCATTTTCTTCAGTGTTGCCCATGGCATGGCATGAGCTGCTTCGGGGGTAGTGGTCTTAACATGAGAATTCCACCATGTAAGAGCATCGTCTTGTAGAGTGCAAGTCGCGAATTTGACTTGACTAGCTGCCGTGCAATTGCTAATGCTAAACACAGACTCCATTTTCTCAAACCATCGAGTGAGTCCGACAACTCCCTCAGTTGCCTTGAAGTCCAAAGGTTTGCATTTTAGAATTCAGAAGTAAGAGCATTAGCGAGCAGTTTGTGCTGGGCCTTGGTCCTGAACATTGCTGTTATAACCATTCCTAACCCCATGCTTGCTTCTGCTCAGCCATTGTAGCAGCAATCCTATTGGTCAAGTAATGGCCTGAAGTTGTTGCCTCTAGTAAAATTGTGGTGGGCTTGTTGCTTTGGGTTGTAGTTGACTGGAGTTGTACCTCGTGGTTCTCTTTGTTGCCATTTTCTTCAATCTCAAGGGAGAAATACTATACCCGTTAGATTTTTCTACCATCATAACGTGACCATAATATGCATCATAAATAAAATAAGATCACATCCACAGTGAAACATACAACAACACAATTTCGACTTAACATAATACATCCATTCATATATAATCTGGAAATATAGATGATCCCCCCCCCCCCCCCCCCCCCCCCCCCCCCCCCCCCTGTTTGGTACATAATGATTCCCTATCGCTAGGTTACAAATGAAATCAACATAGAACCCTACTAGCCGGGGTTACGTAATCCTTAGTAGGTTATACAGGATAGCTAATCAAAAACCAAAGAATCTATTACAGGATAGCTAACCAAAACAAAAAGATCTATCCTGGAAGCTTACAACACAAAAGTTCTATATACCGCCTGCTAGCTGGGAGTAACCCATAAAAACTTAACAGACTGCATAGTAGCTACAATCATAACCAAAGTCTAGGAACTGCTACCAGTGTCCTCCAATGTGTCAACGCGTGCTCCAGCCTCCAGGGCCTGGGTACGCATGATATGCTGAACAGCCAAATCATCTGCAGCCTGACGCTGCCACTCGTGGCGATGCACCTCAGTCTCTAATAACCTGTTACTCGTGCCCTCTAATTGCCCTGCAGTGGAGCATTCAAACTAGCAAGCTTGAGGGTCTCCATACTCTCTTGCTCGTAAGCAAGTCTCTCTCTCCTCAATACCTCAATCTCAGCTCTCACAGCTGCACGATCCTTCTGGGCATCGTGATGTCGTGAGTGAAACTCCGAACTCTCTCTACTACGAACATCTACCTGGTAACTGACCCTCATGTTGACCATCTCTAAGGCGGTCATCATCCTCCTCTCAGTATCTCGAAACCTGGTCTCCATAGTGTCTACAAGACTGTAATCGACTCTATGGGCCATAGTGGGTCCTGGCTGTCTCGCAGCAGCAGCAGAACTCTCTCCAACCTCACACCCAGGTCTGGGAGTAGTAAGTAGTAGTCTCTTCCGAGGCGGCGTGTCAGCCTCGGGAATATCAGCTCTGCGGCTAGTAGATGGTGCAGGTAGTGGTATAGGTAACAGGTGGGCGTCCTGATGGGTGTATCGTGAATGATGGAGGGATGATGCTACATCTCTCATCTCAACCGCGAGTGCTCTAGGACTTAGGGGTCGAATACGTGGAGATAAAAAGAATGGTGGTAGTAGAGGTGTAGGTGCCTCATCCTCAGCTGGCACTAAGTCCTCAGGATGCTCAGGCTCCGGAATGTACACTGGTACATGATCCTCCAGCTCTATGGGATCAGGTACATACTCTGGAGAACGTGGTGCCTGCTCCAACAACTGTCGGGCAGCCTCCTCGTAAGGATCCTCAGATGGAATACTCCAAGATCGTGCCTCAGAGTGAACAGAAGTATAGGTAATGGCAGAATCAGCTGACATGACTACTGTGACCAGCAGAAATAACTTATGAGTATATATTATATAAGGCTCTTATTGTAATATACGTAATATATTATAACCACGTATATCAATTATGAATGCATCTAGTCCAACTAACTAATGCAACAACTAGTGTCCCGTAAAAACCCCTTTGTATGAATGCAATGTTTGAAAACGGTTATAGTCCAGCAAAACATTTGACCTGGTTCTCTATAACCTTGGCTCTTGATACCAATCTGTAACACCCCCAAATTGGGTCGCAGCGGAATAAGGGTCCGGGGCGTGTTACTTCATAGATCAATAACACAAGATATATATAGAACGACCAAAAAGTCGTTTTAAAACTGATACATTGGATTTAACAAATATTTGATACAAATAGCCCGAAGCTTTAACTTGTTCCTTATTATTATTACAAAGATACTGGTTCACAACATAATACAACCATATCTTTAGCATGACTTCCCAAAACAAAATCACCAATGTATCCTTGGCACCTTATGCTTACTGATCTCCTGAAAAACATTGCTTTAAAACGTCAACAATAATGTTGGTGAATTCATAGGTTTGATAAATCATAATATGCAGGACCGCAAGACTTTTCCCGTGATAATGCAACACATGCAGACATCACAAAACCAGATTACATTTTCCTAAGCTCATGACACTGAAGCTCGACGATCTTTCTTGCAATAATAATATATATTGCAATTTCTGCCCGATTAGATGTTCAACCCGAAAACATCCCAAATTCGACATGCTATACGTTCGTTCTCGGTGATAGCTTGACCCCGAACGGGGAGGTGTTTTCCCAAATAGATCTATTCATAAAACATTCGCGCATCACATATGTAATAACAACTACATCTATGCAATTGACAGTTCATGATAAGGGGGCTCAAACTTGGAGTTTTCAGATATTAGGCAAACATGTAATCATTAGTAAAAATATTCCACTTGCAGTTCCAATTCTAAAACAAAGGCATGGTTTCCACCCATAGTTATAAATTATTTGAAATCATAAAAAGTGGGGTATGAACTCACTTGTTCTAATAATCCAAATATCGCAGATAAAGCGTCTCGTAAAAGATCGAATGCAACCTAAATTATCATAGTGGTCTTATATTAGTACCATGTACTTCGATTAACTAACATCATTATACGGTCTATGTTAGTTCATCATACTATCGTTCGGGCTTATCTTATTAAGAGGTCTGTAGTGAACGTATGAGGATGCTAGGAACTTTTAAATCGTATAAATCCAGCACTCGTAGATATGCCACCAGAAGGAAAGAGGCCTCTTTATGAAACTCCCTAGTAATATAGTACTTTGATTAACTACATATAATTCTATTATAAGTCAATCACCAACAAATGGTTTGGTAAAATTGTGTTTAAGTAAGTTTAAACGTTAATAATTACCGTTTTAGTAGAACTAGCATAACTTTTGCGTTTTAAGCCCCATTCTTTGACGGGTTCTGATGCCACGCTTTCGTTATTAGGAGAGTTATCATAATTGACCTTTTCTATATTTTGACCCTCTGGTGAACAGTAATTTTACTGTTTCACATCAGACGTGAGTTTTATTTTAATCGTATTTGTTGTCTGTAACAAACCCGTAAATATCGTATTTTATTCGTTATAGCTCCGTTTTTAACGATTCTTTCGAGGACGTTCTCGTTATTGAAAATCCTATCAATTTATAAGGTTTACAAAAATATAACTTTCTGTCATGAACAGTAACTTTTATAAAAGTATTAATTGTCGTAAACTCGCGAAATTCATAACTCGTTCGTTATTAATTGAAAAATTATGATTCTTATCATTTTGGAATCCTAAAAATATGTATTATTTGTTAAAAATATCAAACTTGCTGTTTGAATAATTTTTATAAAAAGTTTTTATAAAAATTCTTTCCTATAAATGTTTATTTATGTTTATAACTTGTTTTTACCATAACTTTTTCGTTATTTATCCGTTTGACAAGTTTCTTACTTTTTCGGAATCGTCATGAGTCGTATTATTTTATAAAAATATAAATTAAGTATGTTTTTATACACTTTTGGGACAGAAAGTTTGGGTGACTTTATTAAGTCTATTTTTAACCTTGTTTTTATATTTTACACTTTATAACTTTACCAAAAGTGTACAAGTCTTTTACTTCCATTATGACTTTATTTTTGTGTTCATATATCATGGACTTAAAAGCTCATATAACAAGTATAACATGTTATTCATCTACTTTTACTTGGAAATATCAAGTGATCTTTTAAACCCTCATTTTGCATTAACACTTTTAAGCTTATTAATTTTTGTAAAATACTTATGTATTCCATTATAACTTCATATTACCATCCATACAACATGTGTATAAGCTACATTTAAAACTTATTTACAAGTAATGTCCAAGTTTACAAGGTTAAAAAAAGTCCTAATGGTGATTTCAATATACAATATCACATCTATACATATAATCATCATAAATGAAAAAGTTAAAGGGCTTAAGATAACCCTTAATTGAGGATGATGTAGGGATGAGGACTAAATAAGTGCTAAGACCCTTGTTTAGACTTTTAAACCCTAAAGATTTGATATATAAACCCACGAAAACCCTAGTTTCCAAATGAAAACCCTAATCTTGATTTCTTGATTAATACTTGAAAAAGGTAATCCAATGCTTGGAAACACCTTAGAATATCTTAGGATGGATGTGTATAGATGTGTATAGGTTGTATAAAATTTTGTATGGATTGTTTAAAGGGGGGGGGGGTTGAGCCGTGGGATGAGGGAGCACAAAAGGAAGGGTTTTTGATTTTCTAGTTAAGTGTTGAGAGTGTGTAGATGTTAGCTCTTGCATGCAAGTAGTATATATATATAAGGTGGTCAAAAGTGTGCATTTGCTAGTCAAAGAAAACATGGTGAGGGTTTTGTGGATCATGTGTTCTTGTCATTGGTCAAAGAAACATTTCTAGCTAGGTTTTAATGGCAAAAGATGTACAAAGACCAAGTGGTGCATTTTGTGTGCTCTTTGTCTCCTTTATGTTGTTATGCCGTGAGTTAGGGGGGGATAAGGGTTTCTAGATGATTTTTGATAGTTAACAAAATATCTAGCAAAAACTTTACTAGTTACAAGTTGTAGCTTTTAAATAAAAGGTATTTACTTGAAAGTATTTGTGAAATGTTTTATTTTCCAATGTACAAAGTGTAAGATAATATTTTCTTGGGTAAATTTAATAAAACTTTGGGTATTGGGTATAAATATGGGTATTTGTTGAAGCGTAGAATTATTTTTGTGGTTCCGGGTATGCCTAAACTTAATTTGTCGCGAAACGTATTAAATTTACGTAACCAATAAAATAAATGAACAACGACCATAATTATTATCAAAATAATTATATAACACATGATTGACGTAAACGTTCGATGGTTTAATGCCCGTTTACATTAAATGATAATATTTAGCTTACGCGATTTAGCTTAACATTTATGATTTCAAGCGAACGCGTACAATAAAAAAAATACATTGCGGATTTATTGACGTCGTTAATGACTTGAAAACACAGGGTGTTATACATATGCTCATTGTCTTGATCATTAATCATATCCATGATACCTGGGTATAGAGGTTTTAGAAAACCTGATGGTGAGAACCATAGTAATCCCGGATACATAAATATATGATACATGAGTAATCGTAATATAGGACATAGGATAGACAACCAAGACATACATAAATCTATATCATGAAACAGCGAGGTATAATAGAATCACAACTGTATTATGTCATAAATAACTTGTCTACATATTTTACATAACCAAAATTTGACAAGTGTCAATATTTATGCCACACATCTTGTGGTTGGATTCTAAACAAAAGCTGTAAATGACAAGGATCTAGTCTAGTAGTTTGGTGGTCCTCCCTTGTGGTTCTTAAGCTCATGGATCTTGTCTAGAAGACTATTCATATCTGATCGGTGGTGAATCTGGATATCCTCGATGAGCATTTCCAGAGTAGCAATCCTAACACGAGCAAGAACAATCTCGTCATCATGCCCCATTTGCTTTCTCTGAAATCCAGCAATCTGGGTACGGGCTTCTTGAAGTTCAGTCTCTAGTTTGTCAAAATCTCGTTGTATGATTACTTGACCATTACCAAGACCTTCTATCTTATCTTCTATGTTCTCAATGCGCTCAAGAGGTAGCTCATCTAAGTGATTCAAAATAGTATCGATCAGTTCCTCATGGCGCTCCAGACACGTCGTACAAGAACTCTCTCCCATCTCAAATACCTGAGGTGGGGCAGAAGAATCAGTAAAGGTAGATGATAGGAAACGGGCTTGTTTCTGAGGTGGCATAATCTCCTCGGGAAAAAAGAAATCTTAGGTATCAAATAGAGGTGATGATGGTAACACTGGTGATGGAGGAAAAACAGTTGGTGGAGCAATAGGAGCTCATGGTAGTGGAATAGGTGATTCATTATTAGTAGCATTATATGCTTGCATGACCTTCATATACGGATCATCGTGGAAAGGTGAGATGGTTAGTGAGGCTGAACAATCCTTAGATGAATTATCTAAAGAGTCGGAAGAGGTGTTTCTCGGTGAGGCTGGGGAATAGTTTGGTGAAGCCGGGGTATAGTCAGGAGTGTTTGTAGAGGAAAAAGCATCCTTAACATCGGAATCAGATAGGATAATAATAGGGTAGGTGGATGTAGACATAACTCTGTAACAACCCAGTGGAAAATAACATAAGTTATTTATATAATAGTTATGTATCATTTGTTAAACAAATCTCTTTACATACTATTCAGGAAATGTAGTGGCACAGATGACTTTCTTGGATGGAAAATGGTTATAGTTTAGGTTTTAACCTTGTTCTCTATAACCTCGGCTCTGATACCAATCTGTAACACCCTGATATTTCAACATAGCAGCGGAAGCTAAATTAGGGGTATTACTTCATGAATCAACAGTCATAATCATAGAAAACGACTCAAAAGAGACGTTTTGGAAAATTTAGTTATCATTCAATAACATATCAGAGTTTTACAAAAGGAGGTCCCAAAATACATTTAAAACATAACGGTTGAATGATAACAAGTTTGGACGTCTTCAAGTCCATGCCACTCCGTGCCTTAAACTGCTTAGTTACCTGAGATAAACATGCTAAAAAGGTCAACACAAAGGTTGAGTGAAATTCATAGGTTTGTAATGAAATGGTTGAATACAAGTCATCATAAGTGGTAATAATTGTACAATTACAATTATCATGGAAAACAGTATTATTGCCCTAAGCTCATGAACTCAAACGTTAACATGGAAATCACCTCAGTGACATTATTGAGGAACAACTGTCCTCTTGGAAAGGTAACTTGCCAAAGTTACCCATTATTCTCAAATATAGTGCGCTTGGTTACCTCATGTACAGGTAAACACAAACGGGATTCGTCAATCCCGATAGATCTATCCACAATATTCGCGTTCACTCACAAGTGATTAATGGTTCATGATTAAATGATATTGGCAGTGGAGGTAAACTTAGGCAATAATATATCAGGATAACATACAGTTGGAAAATACTTGTATTCATGGTTTATAGCATGTATCCCCCCACGGGGTTTGGAAAAACATATAAAGGTGGGACTATGAACTCACCTTAATAGGGAAATCTGATTGATGGCAAAAGTAAATCAAATGGAAATAAACGGCTTCGTCACGCAACCTGGGGTAATATGTCAAGTCTTAGTTCGATTGTTTATATTTCAAACTTTATTTCATAAAGTTTAACGTAAATATTAATTTGGTTTATTAAGTTGTGAACAGTATCACTGTTAGGGCTATCATAATCCAGAGGTCATGTAGTAAAACATTGAGGAGATAGGGGCACTTTAAATCGTAAATTAGCAAACTCGTCAAAAACGTATACCCAAATAAATCCCTTACATGAAACTCCATAGTAAACGTGATAGTTATAGATTAAATGAGAGATTTTATCATTTTAAGTTTCTTCAAAAGCTGGTGTTGATGAAATTATGTTATATTTATAACTAATTGTTTTGAGTAATTTACCGAAATAGTGTTTCAAAACGACAAAGTTTCTTGAGAGGAAAAGTTTCAAAACGACAAAGTCGGTTACTAAAACTAATGTGTCAAAGGGTTTATCAAAACCAATCACTACACATATTTTGCCTCAAACAGCAAGGAAAGCTGTAAGAAGCACAAATGTTCTTAAATCAGGAATGTATCGAATTGACACAAGGCCAACACAAATTAGAGCACCACAGTTAGGGGTGTCAAAAGGGTTGACCTGACCAGACCCGATAAGGCCTTATAGGGTCGGGTTCATTCGGGTTCAACTCGGCTTATCGGGTCTACCGGGTCAACCCGACCAACCCGATAACCTTATAGGGTCGGGTTAGGGTTATAAGCCTTCGTTGTATTTTTTTTCATTTTAGGCCCAATAACACATATTCTGTTATATCATCACTACAAGTTAACAGATTCTGTGTTTGTTACTGCACTTTTGTTGCTATAGTTTTTTTGCTACTGCACTTTTTTCGCTACTGCACTTTATATGTGCTAGCTACTGCCGAAATCTCTTTCTTACTGCACCTTTTTCTTTAACTAGCATAGTGCACTTTTTCATCTTTAACTCACTACACTTTTTTCTTTGCTTACGTCACTTGTTTCTCAATTCAAGTAAAAGGTATTAGAGGGAGTTAGTGACTGTGAGAGTATAGATTAGTACTTTGTAACAAGAGACTAGTAATTACTTTTTTTATGTATTTTACTAGCCATTTTTTTTTTGAATGAGGGTAGATTACTTTATAACAAAGGACTGGTACTTATATACTAAAATCATATAATCGCATACATGGATATAAATAACAGAATCTAACAATATGGTTATCTAGGTATATAAATACTCCGTATATCAAGATGTGACTTTTTTACAAATGGATATAAATAACAGAATCTAACAATATGGTTATATAGTTGTCAATTCGACACAACCCGATAACAACCTGACAACCCAACCCGATTCAACCTAACCTGTTTTGACCCGAAACTTGATAACCCGATATTTTATAAGGTCAGGTTAGGGTCAATATTTAGGACACCAAAACCCGACTCAACCTGAAACCACTAACCCGATAACCCGACAACCCGAACCGATAACACCCCTAACCACAGTTGCCTCAGACTTCTAGGAATACTAATCCTCGTGTGTCTACCTCTACAGGAGTAATTCACCGAACTAGTGTTAGCAGACCACAACTTAAGAGCACTCAAATAAAAGATAAGGTCGTGCAAAACAATAGTCAAGTGAAGGTTAAGAAGACTAAAGTATAAGACTACCATAGTATTTCTAATAAAACAAAGTCTGTAACTGCGTGTAATGATAGTTTAAATTCTAGAACTTTAAATGTTAATGCTATTTGTGATACTTGTAAATAATGTGTGTTCAATTCGAATCATGATGCTTGTGTTTCTAAATTTTTAAATGATGTGAATGATAGATCTAAGAAGCCTCAAAAAGTTCCAACTAGAACTAGAAAACCCAAAAGTAAAGCGAACAAATCTGTTGCAACACCCCCTAAGAAAACAGTTGCATCAGAATCCACCATCCAGAAATCTAAGAGTTACTATAGGATGCTTTATGAGAAAACTAGCAAGGCATGGAAATAGTGGATAGAACAACAATGCCCATCAGGATATAAATAGGTTCCTAAGACAAAAATGAAATGGGTGCCTAAAGTTAGCAAAGAAGATGTGAACACAAGTATTAGTCCAAAAATAGATAATGCATCTAGGATAACTAATGTCTTGAAAATCACAAAGACTTTAGGATCCAATTTGTCAAATGGAAATCATCCTCTAATTCTCTTGCAGATTGTGCAACTCATCCTATTCATTGTTGACTCTGGATGCACCAAGCATATGACGGGAAACCTCAAGCTACTGTGCAACTTCATTGAGAAATATATAGGTACCGTTCATTTTTGAAATGATCAATTTGCACCAATTCTTGGTTACGGGGATTTGGTTCATGGAAACATCACGATCAACAGGGTTTATTACGTCGAAGGCCTCAATCACAATCTCTTCTCGGTTGGTCAATTTTGTGATGTGGATTTGAAGGTAGCTTTCCAGAATCTACTTGTTTTGTTAGAGATCTTTAGGAAACGATTTACTAACTGGTAATCGTAGATCTGATCTCTATATAATTTCTCTGCAAGAAACAACTTCATCAACTCCAATCTGCTTCATGGCTAAAGCCTCACCAACTCAAGCATGGTTATGGCATCGATGACTTTCTCATCTTAACTTCGACTACATCAACTTGCTTTCAAAGAAGGATATCGTGATTGGTTTACCTATATTAAAATATGTCAAGGATCAACTATGTTCTTCTTGTGAACTGAGTAAAGCAAAAAGGAGCTCATTCAAGACAAAGGTTGTTCCAAGTTCCAAAGGACGGCTAAATTTGCTTCATATAGACTTATGTGGTCCTATGCGTGTTAAAAGCATCAATGGGAAGAAATACATTCTAGTATTGTTAACGAGTACTCCAGATATACTTGGACTTTATTTTTAAGATCCAAGGATGAAACACCAGAAGTTATAAAAGATTTTCTCAAGATGATTCAACGCAATCTTCAAGCTCAAGTGATTATTGTTTGAACACACAAAGGCACATAGTTCTTAAACAAAACACTCCATGCATACTTCAAAGAAGAAGGAATTGAGCATCAAACATCTAATCCTCGAACACCTAAACAGAACAGCGTTGTTAAAAGACAAAACCATACTCTGGTTGAGGCTGCTCGAACGATGCTTTCAGCTTCTAAACTTCCTTTGTTCTTTTGGGCTGAAGCTATTGCAACCACATGCTATACTCAGGACAGATCCATCATCATCCTGACACATGAGAAGACATCATATCACATCATTAATGGTAGGAAACCTTCTATCAAACACCTTTACATTTTTTGTTGTATTTCTTACATAACCAGAGATGGTGAAAACATTGACAAGATGAAAGAAAAAGGGGATCCATACGTCATGGTGGGATATTCTACCCAGTCAAAGGGATATCGAGTTTACAACAAAAGAACCTGATTGATAGTAGAATCCATACATATTAAAGTTGATGAAATCAAAGAGATGACTAAGACGTCTGTTGATAATAACACCTCAAGCCTCGTTCTCCAACGACAAAAGGCTTCATACTATGACAACTCTGGCCCCGCGCCCCAACTACAAAATGTTTCTCCATCAGCAGATAAAATAGCTCCGTCACAACAAGAGTTGGATCTTCTATTCGGTACTTTGTATGATGAATTTTTCACTACAGGTACTTTAAGTGTCAACAAATCTTCTTCCCCCACCGACAATTCTACGCAACAAGACACACCACCTACATCAAATATTCAACCTACAACAGAACCGATAACTCCAACAACAAATGTCAATGCTAAGGAAAACAACAATGATCAAGCAACAGATGCAAATATTGATAAAAATGAATTTTACAACATCTTCAGTACACCGGTACGTGAATAAGCAGAATCATCCTCTCGCAATGTTGATAATTCAAATATGCATACATTCTACCAACCTCATCAATCTGAACACCGATGGACAAAAGATCACCTGTTATCTCAAGTTCGTGGAAATCCATCCAAGCAGTGCAAACAAGATGACAACTTGCAATCGATCCTGAAATGTATATGTTTGTGCTCACCGTGAGTACTGCTGAACCGGAAAACATTAAGGAGGCAATGGCTGATTCCGCATGGATCGAGGCAATGCAGGATGAGCTTCATCAATTCGATAGACTACAAGTCTGGGAACTCGTTGACAAACTATTTGGCAAGAAAGTCATCAAGCTAAAGTGGTTATGGAAGAACAAAAAGGATGGAGATCAAACTGTAATTCTCAATAAAGCACGACTTGTAGCTAAGGGGTATGCACAAGAAGTGGGTATTGATTTTGAGGAATCTTTTGCTCCAGTTGCTCGCTTGGAAGCTGTTCGGCTTTTTGTCGCCTACGCAGCACACAAATCTTTTCCAATCTACCAGATGGACGTTAAAACGACATTTCTTAATGGTCCACTGAAGGAGGAGGTTTATGTTGCTCAACCAGATGGGTTTGTTGACCCTGATCATCCAAAAAAAGTTTACATTCTAGGGAAAGCTCTATATGGATTGAAGCAAGCTCTAAGAGCCTGGTATGATGAACTCTCAAATTTTCTGATGTCCAAAGGTTTTACTAAAGGTACTATAGACCTGACTCCATTTACGATAAGATATGGGGAGGACATTCTACTTGTGCAAATTTACGTAGATGACATAATTTTCGGGTCTACAAACCCTAAATATTCTAAAAAGTTTCAAAAACTAATGCACAGTAGATTTAAGATGTTCTTAACGGGGGAAATAAAATTCTTTCTAGGACTTCAGATCCACCAATCCCTACGAGGTATCTTTACCAATCAGGCCAAGTATACCTTGGAAATCCTTAAAAAGCATAGTATGGATAAATGTGATAGCATTGGTACTCCAATGGCTACTAAACCTAAAATGGATGCAGACTTGAGTGAAACACCCGTTGACCAAACACGATATCGTAGTATGATCGGGTCACTCATGTATCTGACTTCTAGCAGACAAGATATTGTGCAAGCAGTATGCTACTATGCACGTTATCAAGCTAGACCAACAGAAAATCACCTCAAAGAGGTTAAAAGGATCTTTCAGTACTTAAAGGAAACCACTAATATGGAACTCTGGTATCTGAAGGATTCTGGTTTTGAACTAACTGCTTTTTCAGACGTCGACCACGCAGGTTGCCTTGATCCTCGCAAAAGCACATCTGGAGGAATACAGTTCCTAGGTGATAAGCTAGTCAGTTGGATGTCAAAGAAACAAGACTGCACTGCAATGTCTTCAGCAGAAGCAGAGTACATGGCGTTATCCGTGAGTTGTGCTCAAGTAATGTGGATGATGACACATCTTAAAGATTATGGCTTCAACTACAACAAAATACCGTTGTACTGCGACTCTCGGTCAGCCATAGCAATCTCATGCAACCCCGTGCAACACTCCTGTACCAAGCACATCCATACTCGATACCACTTTATCAAGGAACAGTTAGAACGCGGTATAACTGAATTGTACTTTGTCAGAACTGAATACCAATTAGCTGACATGTTTACTAAAGCCTTACCCGAAGATAGGTTTCAGTATCTTGTCAGACAAATTGGTATGAGATGTTTGACTCCAGCTGAACTGGAGGTTCTGGCAAATGAATCTACTTTATATATTCATCAAACATCAACATGTAAATATTTTTGAAAATGAAAAATACAAAAATATAAAACCTATAAAAACAAATACAAAAATATAAAATTTCAAAAAGAAAATACAAAATCAGAAAAATCAAAAATTCCAAAAAGAATCTTCTCGACATGTCTCTTGAAATCGATAACATTTACATGCCTAGAAATATCGATTAACATTGACACGGGTGTGTAAATGAAGTTCGAGCAAGAGCTCAAAAGTTTCAAAACATGTCATTTCTAGTTTTTCTTTATGGCTTATGTGCAAATCAGTACATAACTCGGAATTCAAATAAAGGAAAGTTTATCTATAAAGATAACTTATCCTAACAACAAGAAAATCAACTTTTCTCGGTCTTGAGCTGTTCTTACAAGACATTCAAAGTTTTGAGCTCAAGAAAAAGGATAGTGTACGCATAAGTGCACTTACCCTTAGAGTTAGAAGAGAAGTCTTCTAACATGTTTTTTTAAAGCGTTGAACACAATTTTTCAAAAATTTATCAATGACAATTCAAAATCTTTCAAAATTGTGTGCTCAACACTCCATCCCTCACAAAGTTTCAAAAGAAGACAATATTACAATTGGTTCTATTTTCGAGGGAGGTTTTTCGAAAAACAAAGTTTTAATGTTTTTAGATACATCATCACATGACAATTTTATTGTATTCAAAAAATTATAAAAAGTATCTTAATAACAACTCAGTAATAATAATGACAACTCAACTGAATGTTTGTTATAAGATGATCCATTGTTTGAGCACAATTTTTTAAGAATTCTTCAATGACAATTTATAATCTTTCACAATTGTTTGCTCAACACTGCTTCACCCTCAATTTTATATTCATTTTACAATTTGGTATCATTTTTTTTGGTGGTGTCAAACATAAGTAAATTTGAGGGGAGCAAGAAGAAAAGTTCAACATAATTCATGCTGATAATATTTTCTCCCCACAGAATTTTCAAGACAAATTTTAATCACTTGGTATTTCAAAGACTAAGTGACTTAGTATTTAAAATAAGGGGAGAAATATAATTAAAATGTGATCTAGAAAATAATAATGTGATCTTTAAGACTCAAAGTGCTTTATACTCTTACCCACATGTGCAAAACACTTTCGTTTATCGATGCACGTGTGAAGGGGGAGCTTTTCAAATGATGAAACTTTTGAAGTGTAAAATATTTTCAAACACTTTGAATGATTTTCAATCAAGGTTTTATGGTTTCGATCAAATACCCAACAACCTATTAATTCATGATGATTCTGAAGTCATCAGGTGGTTAGGTTAGGTATTAGTCCTATGATCCAACCAGAACCAGAAGGATCTACCCACGGACAATCGATAGTTAGAAATAGCAGTCTTTAGATATGATTGGAGATGAATGAGAACGAGAATAATGCCGACTAAGGTTGAGCTAACACTGGAACAATCACAACATGGTGTTAGTAATGATGTCTTGGTAAGCATTAAAAGGGTTGAAGAATGAAAAAGAAATGTATGGATAAAGGGTGAAAACAAAGAAGCCCTCCACACACTTTAGGCAGAAACCAGGTCAATACATATGCTCTCGGTTTTCACAAAGATTATTTCTAGTATTGAAGACAAGACATCATGGACCCAGTGATGCACTGCAAAACCTTTCCCAGCCATTCAAGTTTCTCTCAAAAGATACTTGTCTCATTTGTCACGGAGATATACACGACTTCTATTGACTTTCTCACTTCGAGTTAGTTAATATTGAAAAGGTGGCAGTCTGCTCCAGCCTCCGAGTACTAAAACCAAAACGCACTAATTGAGTCTAGAGCCAAGAGATCAACAAATAAATCTCATTAGGACACATTTCATGACAAACACTTATCAAACACCATTAAGTTCACAAGCTGTTAACAAGAGTCCTACACATTATCCTTGTGATTATGCCAGAACATTTAGAGTGATACTCTTTTGTATTCATAGTGACGAATGGAAATCCTTCTAGAGTCAACATCAAACAGCACTACGGTAGGTGACTTGTGAGATTCTATATGAATCAAGCTTGTGTCAACTGGATATCGATTTTGGTCCAGTAAATGAATTGACGACTCAATCAGAAAGATAGTAACAATCTGATTCACTCTTACCGTGTTGTCTACTTTGAGACGTTCCGATAATGAGAACAAGCAAGTACGGTGAATCTAATGCATCTGCGTTAGAGGATCTAACACTTTAAGCTAGAAACCCTATCATGGAGATTCTTCTTAAATTGAATCTACCTGATCACAAGTACAGTATTTATACTATAAAATGGTCGTCATGGAACCAGAGGTTAATGTAACTGAACCGTGACGAATGACAAAGCCATATTCGTCCATATCTGTTTATCACCAACTTTAAAAAGCAGGTACTGACAACGATGTTACAACCTCATTCCAGCAGAGTCGGATTCATTACCACATGCTCATACTCAAGCTGTAAAGACATACTACTGGCATCAAGATTCAAAAATCAAGAAAGCTAAAGTTCATACAAGACAAAGACTTCCGCAAACTCTAATATTCAAGATCTTCCTTATAGATATCAAGAATTTCAAGACAAAGATGTCAAGGGAGATTGTTAACAAGCTTTCAAGATGATGCAAAGTATGAGCATGTTAGTCAAGACCCAAGATCGCAAGATGGCAAAGACAACAAAGACAAACAAGGAAAAGATTTAAAGATCTCAGAACAAAAGATAAAGTCGAAAGACAATGATAAAGGATCAAGATCAAAGATCACAAGGTCTGAAGGAAAAATCCTACAACATGATAAAGACCAAAGATTCAAGAACTAAACGACAAAGCAATCTCAACAAGTTCAAGGAAGCAAGATTCAAGATCTCACTTCAGGAATTCGAAAACCACACATTAGGGGAGATTGTTAGCCTCAAATATGTCTTTGAACATGGAAGCTTAGAATCTACAAGAAACCTCGCTTCGGGGGAGATTGTTAGCCTCAAAATATTGAGTCGATCAAGGAAGCTCGGCTACTGATCATGGAAGCTTGGTCTTTATTCAAAATATATTATAACATTCTATAAAGGGTAAACGAGCTCATTTATGTAAGCTAATTGGTCACGTGTTATGAGCTAAAGCCTAAGTAATCCTGAGCCTGACCCGTAAAAAGCCCATAGGCGTCCAAGCCTTATGGTCTAAGTATAAATACCCCTTCTCCACAATGGAGAAGGGTTGGTTGTTCACTTGGTTGTAAGATACTACTTTGTGTAATCAACCATACTTTTCTTTTCTCTTTACTTTCTCTCTCTAGTTTCTCTCTTTACAATTCTTCTATTTTTCTTTCTTTGATTCTCATATGGAAGTGAAGTGATATCATAGGGTACTTACAATCTTCCTTATTGGATACGGCATATGCATTGTCAGAACAGTATCTTGAGATTTCTTCGTTTAAGCTCTAAAATGCATGCCTTTTAGCATAACTTCACCAATTACTCCATAATTACTGCAAATATCAAATATAAACAATTATGTACCAATTCATGCAATAATTATACAAAAAATGGGTAAGAAACATGGGATTAATGATGCTATAAAAGTGACGTTATTTGATGTCATTAAATATCCCCCCACTTGAATCCTACTTGTCCTCAAGTAGACTTTAGAAAATTTATGAAAATGTATCCCAACCGTAGTCAAGAATTTTTTCCTTTAAGCAATTATTCGTTTAGTTACTAGTACACAACCAAACACCTCGCGAAGTAGGAAGATGAAATCATTCAAATCACTCAACTAATCTATGTGGTAACATGTAACTAATTCGCTCAATTGCTTGGTCGTGACGAGTATTCTATCATAAGCTTGGCAAGGATACACATCTCCACCACTAAAGCTAAGGAGTGACAAGTCTATAAAGGTAAATTGGGTTAAGGTTTAAAGGGTTGGTCACTCTTTCTAGTCTATATCGATACCAATATTCCAGAAAAGGTGACAAAAGCACATATACACATCCATAACGATGGAATATACATATGTGATTGCTCGATCCTTAACCTGAATAAGCTAAAGAATAGGACTAGTAATCTTTACCAATAGTCGTAAACTAACAAGGCCGACAAAATCATATATACACATCCATAACGATGGAATAGACATACATGATTGCTCAGATCCCCATTCGAGTAAAACCAAAGGTTAGAATAAAGAACAATAAAGGGTATAGAATCTTTTAATCCTTTCACCAAAATTAATACACCAACAAGGCGGACAAATTCACACATACACATCCATAACGATGGAATAGATACATGCAATTGCTCGCATCCTCATTCGAGTAAGACCGAAGGTTAGGGATTAGGAAAGGGAAAATAATTTTTGTTAAATAAAAAGAACAAAACAAATAGATTAAGTCCAAACTAATAAGGTACAGTGTTGCTAGTAAAACACACTGAAAAATTAACACTTAAAAATATACACTACTTTCACATTCCCATTGAATTGTGTAATTTTCCCGACCTAACCGTAGAAAGTAATTTTACACACGTACCCAATTGCATTGTGCAATTTTCTCGACCTAATCGTAGATAGAAAATTTTGCATTGCGACAGAGGAAATACAATACTTTACACAAAAGAAACTAGCAACCGATTAAGGACTTAATCTAATAGGGTAGGCTAAGGTGTAAAGGTGTAACGAAACAAATATTTGGTGTAAGAAAAGAATGGAATGACTCATCAGGTTTTTCTAGGGGTATCTTACTCTAAAAATGAGAGTAAACAAAAGGGTTTATATGGAGGTTAACTAACCAGTGTAGTTAATTAATATCACAACATGTATAGGCTTTTTGGGTGTAATCCTAGAAATTTACCATTTTAGAAAATGTCACTCCATCTATTAAAAATAGTGCTTATTATTGTGGTCTCGAGTAGATATATCAAGCCAAGTTCTAAAGTTTACAACATTACCGACACATTCATATTTTTGTGGAATTAGGTACACATTTGGAAATGGATAAGGCTAAATTCTTACAATATCTAACAAGGTTTATGTGTGCGGTTTAGGTAACTAATAAATTCACAAAAGTATGCTTGAAATTTTTTTAATTTAGGCATAATTTAAGCATTTTATTATGAAAATATAGACACGTAAGCGTTCTAATTCTCCTTCCCCCACTTAAAATATACAACGACCTCGTTGTATAAATATTACGTTAAGGACTGGAAATTTAAAAGAATTAGAATGAGAAACTCCCTTTGGGATTTACTCGGTATGATCCTCCATGTTGCGTTTATGAGCAAGATTGTGTGTTGCGAAAGCGTTTGTATATCAGCACGACTACAGTACACAGAATTACATAATATAAATACTCCACCAAAGTCATCATTTTCATTCAGTAAGGTCCTGTATAAGATATAAGAAAAACCAATGCAATTCTATCTCCGGTATTTGACGGTTCAAAAACAAAAACAAAAACGAAAAACTATATAGGAAGTTGATACGCCGTATCCCAAAAACCAGGATACGACGTATTAAGACATGTAAAAAGTATCTAAGGTACGGGTCAGATTGTCAAATACGCCGTATCATATTCATGAATATGCCGTATAGATAATCTGACAATAATGTTTTAATGCTGAAAATAAAAAGGACTTAATAACGTCCAGTTAATTCAATACTCCGTATCCATTGAGATTGGATACGCTGTATCGACTGACTAGGAAGACATACTTGATAAAAAAAAAAAATACATTCCGGGTTGTCTCTCGGCAAGCACTTTTGTTTATAGAAAAGTCTTTAAGTTAGACTTGCCCCAGTTTTATCCCATCCTTATAAAACAAATTAGGGTCGAACGGGATGCCAAATGGCACATATAAATTTTTAATAATATTTATTAGCATCCACTTGTTAAGAAAATTCCAAGTCACGATATTAATACCTAATTCTTTGATAAAAGATTTAGTTTTGAAAAATTTACTGAGCGTATCATGACTTGTTTTCCAAAGTTTATTTAACCCTTGTGTATCGATACTTATTACATCAGGTAATGGTTCAACAGAGATATCCCTCGAAGACTGTTTGATATCGATTTTATCATCATCATTGTCCGAATCTAATTTTAAATCATTGATAGAAACTAATTTATAAGAAAAAGAGTCTTTATCATATGTAAAAGTGTAATCTTCGTCATCAGATTCGTCAAATGATATTACAAAATCAAAATCAACCTATTTAACATGATGAGCACTTACCGTAGGCTCAGATGAGACTTTCGGCTCAGATGTCAGAGCATATTTGTAGACAATGGCTGGGAACTTGTTCTCAAAATCTTTGAAGTAGTCGATCTCTTCAAAATACCTGACCTTAACATACGTAGCAGTTTCCCAGTTAAACTCCTGATCGCGCCTACGTGCTTTTGCATGTCAAGATGAATATATTTTTCCTTAGTGATGTCGGGGTCCTCCATTTCCTGTAATAAATTGGCTAGGAAAGAAAAAGGTCAAATAGACTAATACGCCGTATTGAGGTTTGGAGTCGAATACGCTGTATTTGGTTAGAAAAAAATTTATGCGTCGTATCCAAGAAGATGAATACGCCGTATTCGGTATTCGACTCAGAAAGTTATAGCGAACTTTAATAATGCAGAAAAATACACATACACATAAATATGCAAAATATACAATGCAGAAAACAAACACACAAAAACAAATACACAAATATGCAAATTACTCTAAACTAAAACACTAATAAATAAGAATTAAAAAACGTCACTCCCCGACAGCGACGCCAAAAACTTGATGTGTCGTTGTGCGTATGTAATATTTATAATCAAGTTTTACATTTATATTTTTCCGACTTTACCTAAAAACAACAGTTACGGGCAGTGGACCCGATCAGTTGTAGCTTTGTTGGTAAGTAAGGTGTTGATCACTAAGAGCAAGAGCATTAATTCCTATGTCTACCTGTATTTTAGTTGTCTATGTTAGTTCTAATCTAAGTTAATTCTAAATTAAACCTATGCTAAACATAATTCTAACGGATAAGGAGGGGTTTCAGTTTGAGAGACTGGCATGGGATTTGGTGGTAACTGAAATCTACTTTAGTCACGATAACACACGCAAGCTGATAATCAGAAGATAAAAGAGCGGTCAAGCCTATTATAAGGAAACTATATTAACCATAATTAATCAAATATAACGCAGATTAGTGCAATGATTGACTTATCTCAAGGGGTCTATCATTCCTAGATTTAGGCGGTACTTCTTCCTAAACCCTAGACACGCTAATTTTGTCACAATTAAACGCATCCGCATAAAGCAATCTTTTGTTGATTATAATCTATCTTAGGAAAACAATAATGGTGATCTTATCGAATCCTAGCTCAACAAGACTTTACTAACTTACTTCTTAACAGCTTCTTACATACTAGTAGTCCAATATCCAAGTCCTTACCAAGGGAATCAGAACGTCATTTGTTGATCCCAGGTCACCTGCTAGTTCAACTTTTCACTAAACCAATGGTAAGGATAGGTCATTATTTGTGATCCTATGATTCTAGTAATGTAAGTCGCTATATGGAGAGTTATCCCAGTTAATCTAGTCTACTTGGTCAGCACAACTAGATCCAGTTGATTAATAGGTCGCATACAAAAGCACGTAAACGAGTATAAATTGATAAACTAATCAACAATCAACGATAAATTAAGCAATCAAAATAAACAAATCAAACATTAAATCTTCATAAACATGGTTAATACCTAAAGGTATTAGCCAATAACCATTGTATCAAATACAAACATAATAAACAAATCAACCAAGGTAACCTAACCGAGTTAAATGAATGATACCAAAGCTTGAACGATTAATAGAGTATAGATGATTAGAAGGTGTTTCCAATGGAATTAAGCACGTTGCGAGACCTTCTTTGCTCTTCTTGCCTTCTGAAAATCGACTTATGTGGTTAGAATTTCAAAAATATATTTAAGCACATCCTAAACTCGTCTTTAAGGTTTTGTATTTATAGTGTATGGAAATTTGGCGATACGCCGTATTAAATGAGGTCAATACGACGTATTGGGGGTTTCTTGGAGTAAGGACCACGTTTAATATCTTCCAGAATCATCAAATACTTGATCTTCGATATAGCGTATAGAGTCTTCTGGATACGGCGTATTGCTCTTCAATTCTTTGCGGTTTCTAGTGAAGTGCAGGCACAGATACGCCGTATCTTCCTTATTGGATACGGCGTATGCGTTTTCAGAACGGTATCTTGAGATTTTATTGTTCAAGCTCCAAAATGCTTGCCTTTTAGCATAACTTCACCAATTACTCCATAATTACTGTAAATATCAAATATAAACAATTAAGTACCAATTCATGCAATAATTATACAAAAAATGGGTAAGAAACATAGGATAAATGATGTTAAAAAAGTGACGTTATTTGATGTCATCAACCTAAGAGCTCACCAACTTTATGTTGACATTTTTGAGTATCCATTTTCAAGTGAAGGTATTAATGATGTTTGAGGAAGTCGAGTTTGCATGGCTAGAGAGATCCTAGGCTTCTTGTGTTGTTTTCATGCATTTTATTTGGACTTCGTATATTATACTTGAGATATATTATTTGTACTCCGTATTTTATACTTAAGATATTGTTATTGTTACGATTAACCTTGATACGAGTCCCCTCTTGTGTAGGGTGTCGTCATGCCATTTTGATTTTTGATTGCATTTAGTGATTCTCTACTATTATATTATTGTGTTATGGCGATCCCTCTCCGTTACGCCTCGTGTTTCCGCCTTGGCGGGGTGTGACAATAAACTACGCCAATAGGAGGCTTGTAGTACGAGCTGCTATGCACACTCGTCTTGATATCCTTTTTCCCATTACCTTCCACTTGTTCCGCCTCTTGTGTACTAGAAGGATTCATACCTTCATAATTATCCTTATCACCCAAGGTATTTAAAACATCAAATGAATTCGAAGTAAAGTAGCAGCATTAGTAGCTGTCGCACCCCTAAAATATCATAGTGGAAGGTAATTGAGGCTTGACTTCATAGCACAAAGACACAAGTAATAAAGAACGACCTCTACACGAGTCATTTGGAAAATTTACGTTCGATAAATTAAGTTTAACAAGGACAAGTTTTAATAAAACACAATGCATATAAAAGGAGTTTTAAGTTCACATCGAACGTTTAAGTAATGCATAAAATCTTCATGATGATGAGACCGCAAAAGACTTGGCGGGATGCTCCAAGTGCTAACCATGCAACAAATTAAGAACCTAAGAAATACATGCTAAAATATCAACATAAAATTGGCGAGTTCATATGTTTAAGTAAAATATGAGTGTGGAGCACACGGTTTACATGTGTATGTGGCCATTATAACAAATAAAATGTCACACAAAATGTATTACTATTGCACTAAGCTCATGACATCGAAGTCTTAACCAACGCGTTTGTTTGTTGTTGTGCCCCTGTAGGTGTCTATCCCAAGAACACTGATATTTGCTAAATTGTACATTAAATTACCCGGGATTTTGCCAAATAAAAGCCATAAAAATGCCAAAAGAATAGAAAATGTGTGCTTTTATGTCAAATTGTGCAGGAAAGGATTAAAAAGACAAAAAGAAGCAAAAACGATCAAAAATCGACAAGAAACGGAAAAAAAGACAAAGACAAGAGCAAAGGGTGAAGAATTCACAAGCCGGATCAGCCCGACACAGCAGGAAAGACAGTCAAAGGAAGAAACAAGAAAGAAAGGACCATTAGTGACAAGTCTTCAAAGTTTCAAGGGTTTATTTGAAGTTTTAGAGATTAAGGGACCAAGTTTGCCAAAAGAGAGAAGTTGTTTATTAAAGAAAGAAAGAGATAAAGAACCACAAGGGCCAAACTTGCCATTCTGAAACCTCTTTTTACACTACATGTGGGCGGAGGAAAACACAGGGACCAAAAGTGCCAACAGCCCAAACTTTTAAACTGAAAGCCGCGTTTGTTGTAACAACCTAACAACCCGCAACCGCTTTTCCCGCCAAATTTACCCACAACCCAACTTCGATTTTTCCCATCCCCCGCTCCTCTCTATCACTCTCACTCGTTTCTAAATCCTTCTCTACAACAAATCGACCACGTGGCACTTCTCTATTGGTTCTAACACGTCACAACAATGATCAAACGGCTAGAATTAATTCGAAAGTGATCAATGGCCAAGATGGAATGGATGAATCTAGAATTCTACCCCTCTCTTCACCAATCCTCTATAAATAGCAGCTTTAGGCATCATTTTTCTATGGTTGTTTTTTTTGTTTTAATTTTCAGTTTTGTATTTCATTGAATTCTAAGCATTTCTTTTAAGCATTTTCTTTTTAAGCTTTCAGCACTTGTACTCTTGTTCCTTTCCTCTTGTACTTCATAAA
>BQNB010073488.1:1527-30450 GCA_026074375.1 Tanacetum coccineum
AATCTTAAACCGGGTTCTGTCCTTGAAATCGAGGGCATTACTGCTTCTCAGGTTTGTAAATTGTACCTGGTGCAAATTAAATACTTTGTACCTTATATCGACAAGTTATAGTGTCATGGTTTGACATTTTTTTTGTGTGTAGGCGGATGTGACAATTTCGTTCAAATTGGAGGATTTGAAAGAGGCCGAGGTGTTAGATACGTCTTCAGTTGACCCACAAGCACTTTGTACCGAAAGGGGTGCATCAAGCAAGGGTGCGTTCGGGCCTTTTGGTTTGTTGGCAATGGCGTCTAAAGATTTGGAAGAACAGACCGCGATTTTCTTCAGGGTGTTCCAAAACCAAAATGGGCGATACTCTGTGCTCATGTGCAGTGATCTTAGCAGGTTTGTTGTGATAAATCATAGATTTACGCTTTTTGGTATATATGACGAGAAGTCGATAACCAAACTTTCTAATTTATTAAGCTGATCATTTCTTTGTTTTCGTTTAATAGGTCTACTGTTAGGAGCAACATCGACACGACAAGTTTTGGTGCATTTGTTGACATAGATCCTCAGTACAATGAAATCTCACTCAGAAACTTGGTACGTAAATGCTTCTCGTTAAAACTTTATGTAAATACTACTGTTTCATCCATCGTATTTTAACCCTTGTGTATTCCTAAATTTTAACAGATTGATCACTCGATCATTGAGAGCTTCGGAGCAGAGGGAAAAACATGTATCACAAGCCGAATCTACCCAAAATTTGTCAACAATGAAGACGCTCATCTGTATGCTTTTAACAACGGGACTCAAAGCGTCAAGATTTCACAAATGAGTGCTTGGAGTATGAAGAACGCCGAGTTTGTTATGGATCAGACCTTAAAAAGTTCAGCTTAAGTTAATAGAAGGCTCGATTGTTATATAGTATAGTACGAGATCGAAGCATTGGATGCCGAAGAGCGTTGTTTATTAGCTCTTTTGTAAAGGTCATTCATTGTTGCTTGTATAGCTTGTAAAATTTTTTGGAGATTGTTGCCATTTTTTAGGCATTTAGAGGTCATTAAGATAAGTTAAGATGTAACAAATTGTGCAAAGCACATCATGCCATTGTAACAAACTATTGTTTCATTAATACAATTTCAATATTTGAGTAATTTTCGTGCTTAAACCTAACCTTTAAGTTAAAATGAACATGAAAATGAGACTTAAACAGTTAACTTAAAAACTAACATGGTGTATGTAAAATAAAGTTTGTCATCTTTACAAAGAAACATATAAGCTTTTTCGTGTTAGGTTATCTGGTAAACCGAATCGGCCCACAGTCGGCTAGCAACTCATTATATGTCCAGCATACATAGCTCACTCAACGCTTATAGATATAGGGGTGCTCATGGTTGAACCCAATACCTTGTGTTTCTTGATGCACCCACCTATTACCAATTGAGTTACGCGTCATTAGCTACCTACTTGCACTCCTCTGTTAAATTAAACGTGTTAGTCGAATCATCATATATGTTACCCGTCCTGTTTTTATGAGATAGCCATGCTCCGTACATGATCTTCATATAATCAAAATGGTTCCTCATTTGCTTTTGGTCAACTTCAAAGTTATGGTTATCCTTAATAGCTTTCGCCACTTTCTTCCGTGAGAGTACTTTTAAGCTAACACCTTCGCGACCATCCAAAGCAATCGCATGAATGCACGCCTCGATAAATGTTTTCACCAAGCTTATGTTTTTCCAACCAACTCTACTTTTACTTTTCTTCAGTTGACAATTCTGTTTTTAAGAGATAGCCATGCTCCGTACATGATCTTCATATAATCAAAATGGTTCCTCATTTGCTTTTGGTCAACTTCATATAATCAAAACATCTATATAAAAACCCACTGATCTAATGATACTTACAACAACCAATGATACAATTAGAACTGCTAGTTGCAAAATCCATTTATAACCCACCAACAACCCAAATGAATTGGGTTTTAATCATCGTCCCATTTATATAAATACAATAGTATATAAAGTGGAGGGTCAATGAACAAAGTGCAATGCTAGCAATTGAAACAATTCACCCAACAGGGAGTGACATTTCTAACAAAAAGTCATACTATGTTGATGCATTTATGTTTATACAGAACTAACAAAATTATTAGTTTTGTAGAAAATGATGTTGGGTTTTACTATCTAATTAACTAATTAATTAACACGAGTACGCAGCGGAATTAAAGATTACATGTAGAATACATTAATTAACAAGGTTGAAGTGTGTACCTTTTAGCAAGAAACGTTACACCGCTTATAGGTAAACGTTTACACTGGTCTTGAATATACGCGTGTGTATAAATCTTTATACCACGCAATACCACCAGAATCAAAAGTATGATCCCTCTACGTTCACACACTATACGTTCTTAGCAAATAACGAGGTATGCTAGTACTAGTAGTGTTATACCAAACGATAACCAAATCTTGACAATCAAGTGAAACCGAATAATCTCTTCAATCGAACCATCAACCAACGAAACCCTTTGTTGGTTTAATAGCGATCGAACAAAGAAGACTAGGAAGGAACGAAAACCCTTTGTTGGTTTTGTATAACAGGTGAAAACAAAGAAACAAAGCTAAGTCGATATATCAGGTTTTGAGTTTTTCAATCGTTCTATTAGAATGAAAGCCCAAACATGTATATATAGCCCCTAGGCTTTTCTAATCCCATTAGGATACAATTTCTTAGCCGACTAGGAAAAAGGGAAAACAAAAATGCACCCTTTCAATCTTCGGTTTTATATATTTAGTCCCTTAACTCTTTAACGACTAATATTAATACTTGTTAACATTTAACGATCGTTGGCTAAACACATAATATATTACTTTAATATATTTACTGGTTATTCTACATATAAACGTGTGCGTCCCCATAGGCTCGTATAATTCCCGAACATATATTAATTCATATTTGGACATATTTCAACAGCTCTCACTTGGACATATATGAATAATATAATAACATTGGTGTCTAGCAACACGCCAATGCTCCCAGAAATATGCGAGTGTGGTTTCACAGGGCATGATCAAATGACTTATGAATTTACAATCCCTTTGTTTCCGATACCGTTGTTAAATTGGATATGGATCAATGTCATTCCATATTTAACGCATCTGTTTCTCATATATGAAGTAATCAAGATTACTGAAAATCAATGAGACATATTTACATGAGTTTGCAGGACGGCCATACACACATCTGATTATTTCTATGAGGGGCCCAGTGGTATCTTCTTCAACAATTTGAAGAAACAAATTCTATATTGACTACAAGTGTCTAGTCATCATATGACAAAAACCATTCTGACATAGCCCTTATTAGTTACCTTATTCAGGACAACTTAAATTATATCAAGAAGGAATATCCACATATGCTAAACCTACTTGCGTCTCAAGTCTAAGGATTTATGTAAATAAAATCACGTACAAGATTCACTTAGATGAAATATAGATCATAAAGTTGAAGTTCTAATGTGCTGGGAAATCCAATATTCAGCTTATGAATATCAAGATAATTCTTTACACTTTGTAAACTTGGAATGTGATTACATATGATTATTATGTCATCAACATATAAGATGAGAAATGTAACATTACTTCCACTAGCCTTTTGATATACACATGTCTCATCAAGATTTTAATCAAAACCAAACTTTTTGATTTCCTCATCAAATCTTTTATTCCAGCTTCTTGATGCTTGCTTAAGTCCATGAAATGGGACATTGTACTTGCATACTTATCTGATGTTTAGGGATCAAACAAAATAACCTTCAGGTCGTACCATATAGATGTCTTCATCAAGATAACCATTTAAGAAGGCTGTTTTGACATCCATTTGCCATATCTCATAATCATAAAACGCCGCTATAGATATGAGAATCCTAATAGCTCTAATGTCAGCTACAGGTGAGAACGTTTCTTCATAATCAACTATATAGGTTTGAGTATAACCCTTTGCCACAAGACGAGCTTTATAGATGTGTACATTTCCATCCATGTTAGTCTTTTTCTTAAAAATCCACTTGCTCCCAACGGTCTTACAATTAAGAGGAAGATCAACCAAGACCCATACCATATTGTCTATCATGGATTGCATTTTCGCATTCATAGCATCGACCCACTTTTTAGATTCAGGATCTAACACAATAGCTTTATAGTTAGCGGGTTCTCTAAGATCCCTTAAACTATGCTCCTCCACCTCTACATTTAGACATAAGCGGTTTGTAGCTCGACGTGTCCTTTCGGACCTACGAATCAGAATGGAATGGTTGTACCTGTTGGGAATCACTCCTCATTGTGGTGGTTGGTTGGTTTAAAACCGTCCCTTCTCTTGAGGAATGTTGCCAGTGATTTCAGAAGGTGTTGTAACTTCTTCCTAAATTTCTTCAAGATCTATCGCCCTCCCACTGATTTCTTAACTTATGAGACATTTCTCAAAGAATTCAGCATACCTTGCAACAACAATTTTGTTTTCAGGTGGGAAGTACAAATAGTAACCCATCATTTCCTTTGGGTATCCTATGAAGATACACTTAACTGATCTGTGTTTCGAGTTTGTCAGGCGAAATCTCTCTTCACGAAGGCTTCACAACCCCACGAACCTTTAAGTAGACCAGTTTGGAAACTTTTCCATACCATCACAGTCAGAAGGTGTCTTATCTACCTTCTTTGTTGGAACCAAATTACAAGAAACTGTGTTACAGACTCTAAGCATAATCCCAAAATGAATAAAGGCAAGTTGTAATATCATCTTAGATCACACCATAATCTAGAACAAAGTGTGTTTCTCCTCTCCAGACACTCTATTATGTTGTGGTGTGTATGGAGGATACAGCTTTGAACATACCCATTAGCTTTTAGATAACTTAAACCTTTGGCTAATGTATTCGCCACCATTAAGAACTGATCGTATTTGGGCCTTAAGGTCTTCCCGAGTTCATTTTCAACTTCATTCTTAAACACTTTGAACGTTTCAAAGACCTCTAATGTTTATGTTAAAGAGATAAACATAACCATTAACGCCTAATAATCGTCAGTGAAAGTAATTGAAGTATGCTAGCACCTTGTCTTGACACGTGTCCTAAGTGGACCCCCTACTTCAGTATCTATTATGCCAAGAAGAATCTTTGCCCTTTCGTTACTATGAGGAAAAGGTTACCTTTGTCATCTTGCCAGATAAACAAATTGCGATTTTATCAAAAGATTCAACATCCTTTTTATTATAACAGCAGCCCGTCTTGTTGCAGCATGTTTAAATAACGTTTCTTGTTTAATATGAACAAGACGCAGTGCCATAGATAATAGAGACCAAGTTACTAGCATGTACACTTTTGTTGCTAACACTATAAATAGAATTAAACGTTTGGTACAATTCATGCCATAACAATTTCATAAATAACCATTACGAGCAATAGCATTTAAAATAAAGAACATATCATATCTTAGAAACTGGAAATTCCCCTAAATCCGAAAAAATATTTTAAACAAACAAATCCATTTTCAACAAAACAGGAAACTGAAACTACACCTCTATTATAGTAGTATTTTATATGACAATTGTCTAAACAAATCACAAGCCATTAGGTAAAACTATGTCAAAACTTCTAAGTTGCTTCTTCTACTTGTGCAACGAACTCCATTGCCCACATATCAGTAAAGAGCACCTTGTTTCAGCTTCCTTCAATCCCGATAATCACTGTGTTGTAATACAAATGTGAGTACCCACAACCAGGTATCATACACCCATGATTATTATTAGGTCGAAATAAAATAATTCTATTGTATACCAAAAGAGACTTGCAGTGCCAACTTGCTTCTTTTACTTCAACAACTCAGCAATATAAACAGACAGTTTCCTTTTCCAATGTCTAAACCTACCTATATGGTGGCAGACATCATCCTTAGCTAAGGCGCTCCCATAGCAATAGGCTTAGGGTTTTTAGCTTAGGGATAAAACCTTCTTATAGCTAATCCTTTTCCTTTAACCTTATTATTGCCTTTTGCATTAAGCGATTTCTTATTGGCCTTCTGGATTTTACCCACCTTAATCATCATGTTACGATGGTTGTTTTCAGCCTTTTTTAGTTAAACCTTCTCATACCAATTAAGCATAGCATGAATTTCACCAATGTGTATCCCCCATTTTATCATATTAAAATTTCTTACAAATTCCATAAAACTTAGTATGGCCATTAAGAATTAAAGACCTCAACAGTGATATCTTGTGGAGTATGTAATAACACAGACGTTCCAGTTTCTCCACATATCCTTTTCTCTTAAGGACAAGTATAGCAAACCGGTTTATACCCTCCTTTTTGATTGCAAAGCATGGAAAGATTAGATTAAGTCAAACTTCTCTACTATCAGCTTGTTTCTCAAACATAGAACAACTCCTAAATCATATCAAACGATAGACAATTCAAAACTGTTTATGTAATCATCCGGTCATAATAACTCCCAACATAAGACAAAAATCTTAGTATGAGCAGTCATATAGAGCTGTCCACTGAGCCACAACATCTGGTTCAGCAACATCTCAGAGCAGTGAGGTAAAGCTATTCAATGATAAGCATTTTTTTTCTTCTCGAACTCTACAAGACAAACTATAGACGAGGTCAAACCCATTCATTGAAATTAAAACCAAAAAGTTTTCTTTTTCAAACATCCACCTGAAAGCTGAATGGTTTATGTTTTGAACAGGTAGTGCCATCTACAAAAACATAAAAAATTCAAGAATTTAGTATTTTCGATAATACTCATTGAATAAAATTAATTACCCATTTTTATTTAATTAAACAATTAACTTCCTAAGGTTAGGACCCAACTTGACATACCCTCACCACATCAGTTTGATCCAGCTAGTGATGGATGTATTCAAAAAGGTAATACAAACGATTGATAATTCACAACTATTGCAATTCCTAAACCATATGAGACTTACTTTATTACAATAACATCTAGTAAGCATGTTTCATCCCATCTATGCCTCGTGTTAACAGGTCTAACCACAACAACGCTAAGTCGTCCAATTTCAAAACAGTAATTATGTAACACTCACCGTCTCACAGAAATGCGTATAATTAATTTTATGCCGAATCTACACAGTCCTTCAACGCATAGAAAGAGCAACAACAAGTGGTTTTGTTACAAATTGGATGTCTACAACTAGTTGAAAAAAGGTATTTTATTTGACGTGTCAAATATGACTAGAAAACATGCATACATCTTTCGTATCATTGGTTTTTAATAACAACTATACTCAATTAGCTATTATTAACCGGTAATCACCTATTATCATCGTATCTTATACATAAATAGTGAACTTAAAATTAACGATTCAACGTGTTTCCAAATTTAAAGAGTTATGTCTTTTTTTTTAATAACATTATGACAGCCATGTTTTTCACTGGTAACTCGAATCGATACGCACAAAGAAGCAAGAGAATCAGGTCAGCGCGAAGCTTATTAAAAACCTGAATTCTTTAGGAAAATCCTCCTTAAACTTCTCTTATAGTTTATTCTAGTGGATGAGCCGTAATTCCCATGAGTCCATAGCGTCTAGTTTTAATAAAAACTTTTAATTTTGGAAACACATTATGAACTATAAATTGCTAGTCTAATCATGGAAGATTTTATATCGGATGTAAGACGAATCCACTTTTGTCTTTTTACATTATATAGTCCATAATAAATCTTATTTCGATAATCATTAGTCATGTTTATTTTTGTTTTCAAAAAAACCCTTTTTATTTTCCTCACAATCAAGAACTTAAAAAAAAACAAATACATCAACAAACTAAATAACATTAATTTAAACACACGTTTAACAATTAAGGCATGCAAACATTACATATGAATCCTAATTATCTAATAGATTAAAACATGCATATATTCATATAAGCTCATTCGTCTATATAACTCCGGCCACATCCATTCGACGAAATCGATATTTGCATAATGATGATAGCCTTATACAAATAAACACCACATAGCAACCATAAATCTTTTTAAACTATTTTATGGCCCCATTCATTCAATAATAAGGGTCATCCCGAATTCTTGCATCTGGATCTGTACCAAATAAAAAAAATTTAAAAATTATGCAAATCTTGAACATATTAAAAACCCCAAAAATCCATTTTAAACAAATAAACAAGATTTAATATCAAATATCAATCCATGATGAAATTTGCATGATTTTAATCATGGATATTCCATTACCAAATAACATAAACTTAAAACATTTAACAAATAATTACATCAAGCTTTATAAAAAAATCATACAACCTATATTTCATCAAATTAATTTATTAACCACAAGATCAAATCTTTATAACAAAAAATTGCCACGGGGCATTAAAATTAAATCATGAAACCCCAACTTTGCTAATTTTATTCATGTAATTAAAGATTCTACACTATGGCTCGTGAAACCCACTGTTTTGTTTTTAAACAATCTAATTAACAATTAATTAACACGAGTAACCAGCGGAAAAGATCACATGTAGAATACATTAATTAACTAGGATAGAAGATGTGTACCTTTTAGCACGTAACGATACACCACTTAAGGTAACCGTTAACACCGTCTTCTATATACGCGTGTGTATAATACCACACGAAAACACCAAGATCAAACGTATGATCCCTCTACGTTTACACACACTATACGTTCTTAGCAAATAACGAGGTATGCTAGTACTAGTAGTGTTTATACCAAACTATAACCAAATCTTGACAATCAAGGAAAACCGAATAATCCTTTGTTCTTCAATCGAACCATCAACCAACGAAACCCTTTGTGGGTTTAATAGCGATCGAACAAAGAAGACTAGGAAGGAACGAAAACCCTTTGTGGGTTTTGTAGAACCGGTGAAAACAAAGAAACAAAGCTAAGTCGATATATATGGTTTTGAGTTTTTCAGTCGTGTATTAGAATGAAAGCCCAAACATGTATATATAGCCCCTAGGCTTTCCTAATCCCATTAGGATACAATTTCTTAGCCGACTAGGAAAAAGGGAAAACAAAAACGCACCCTTTCAATCTTCGGTTTTGTATATTTAGTCCCTTAACTCTTTAACGACTAATATTAATACTTGTTAACATTTAACGATCGTTTGCTAAACACATAATATATTACTTTAATATATTTACTCGTTATTTTACATATAAACGTGTGCGTCCCCGTAGGCTCGTATAATTCCCGGACATATATTAATTCATATTTGTACATAATCCACCAGATATGTAGTGGTTGAATTTAAGCAATATAGACATATGATTTTGCTTATGAGTTTGTTTGAATTGATATGTGTCTAAATAACTTGTTGATAAATTATAACCGGATCTATCGGTCTAAATGATTTCTTGTCGTAATTTGTTCCAAATTATTGGCGCACAAATATGATCAATGTCATTCCATATTTAACGATTATGTTTCTCGTATATGAAGTAATCAAGATTACTGAAAATCAATAAGACATATCTACATGAGTTTTCAGGTACGGCATACCCCACATCTGATTATTTCCTACAGAGGGGGCCTAGTGGTATCTTCTTCAACAATTTGAAGGAACAAATTCTATATTGACTACAAGTGTCTAGTCATCATATGACATAAACCATTCTGACATAGCCCTTATTAGTTACCTTATTCAGGACAACTTAAACTATATCAAGAAGGAATATCCACATATGCTAAACCTACTTGCGTCTCAAGTCTAAGGATTTATGTAAATAAAATCACGTACAAGATTCACTTAGATGAAATATAGATCATAAAGTTGAAGTTCTAATGTGCTGGGAAATCCAATATTCAGCTTATGAATATCAAGATAATTCTTTACACTTTGTAAACTTGGAATGTGATTACATATGATTATTATGTCATCAACATATAAGATGAGAAATGTAACATTACTCCCACTAGCCTTTTGATATACACATGTCTCATCAAGATTTTAATCAAAACCAAACTTTTTGATTTCCTCATCAAATCTTTTATTCCAGCTTCTTGATGCTTGCTTAAGTCCATGAAATGGGACATTGTACTTGCATACTTATCTGATGTTTAGGGATCAAACAAAATAACCTTCAGGTTGTACCATATAGATGTCTTCATCAAGATAACCATTTAAGAAGGTTGTTTTGACATCCATTTGCCATATCTCATAATCATAGAACGCCGTTATAGATATGAGAATCCTAATAGCTCTAATGTCAGCTACAGGTAAGAACGTTTCTTCATAATCAACCATATAGGTTTGAGTATAACCCTTTGCCACAAGACGAGCTTTATAGATGTGTACATTGCCATCCATGTTAGTCTTTTTCTTAAAAATTCACTTGCTTCCAACAGTTTTACAATTAGGAGGAAGATCGACCAAGACCCATACCATATTGTCTATCATGGATTGCATTTCCGCATTCATAGCATCAACCCACTTTTAGATTCAGGATCTAACACAATAGCTTTATAGTTAGCGGGTTCTCTAAGATCCCTTAAACTATGCTCCTCCACCTCTACATTTAGACATAAGCGGTTTGTAGCTCGACGTGTCCTTTCGGACCTACGAATCAGAATGGAATGGTTGTACCTGTTGGGAATCACTCCTCATTGTGGTGGTTGGTTGGTTTAAAACCGTCCCTTCTCATGAGGAATGTTGCCAGTGATTTCAGAAGGTGTTGTAACTTCTTCCTAAATTTCTTCAAGATCTATCGCCCTCCCACTGATTTCTTAACTTATGAGACATTTCTCAAAGAATTCAGCATACCTTGCAACAACAAAATTTGTTTTCAGTGGGAAGAACAAATATAACCCATCATACCTTTGGGTATCCTATGAAAGATACACTTAACTGATCTGTGTTTCGAGTTTGTCAGGCGAAATCTCTCTTCACGAAGGCTTCACAACCCCACGAACCTTTAAGTAGACCAGTTTGGAAACTTTTCCATACCATCACAGTCAGAAGGTGTCTTATCTACCTTCTTTGTTGGAACCAAATTACAAGAAACTGTGTTACAGACTCTAAGCATAATCCCAAAATGAATAAAGGCAAGTTGTAATATCATCTTAGATCACACCATAATCTAGAACAAAGTGTGTTTCTCCTCTCCAGACACTCTATTATGTTGTGGTGTGTATGGAGGATACAGCTTTGAACATACCCATTAGCTTTTAGATAACTTAAACCTTTGGCTAATGTATTCGCCACCATTAAGAACTGATCGTATTTGGGCCTTAAGGTCTTCCCGAGTTCATTTTCAACTTCATTCTTAAACACTTTGAACGTTTCAAAGACCTCTAATGTTTATGTTAAAGAGATAAACATAACCATTAACGCCTAATAATCGTCAGTGAAAGTAATTGAAGTATGCTAGCACCTTGTCTTGACACGTGTCCTAAGTGGACCCCCTACTTCAGTATCTATTATGCCAAGAAGAATCTTTGCCCTTTCGTTACTATGAGGAAAAGGTTACCTTTGTCATCTTGCCAGATAAACAAATTGCGATTTTATCAAAAGATTCAACATCCTTTTTATTATAACAGCAGCCCGTCTTGTTGCAGCATGTTTAAATAACGTTTCTTGTTTAATATGAACAAGACGCAGTGCCATAGATAATAGAGACCAAGTTACTAGCATGTACACTTTTGTTGCTAACACTATAAATAGAATTAAACGTTTGGTACAATTCATGCCATAACAATTTCATAAATAACCATTACGAGCAATAGCATTTAAAATAAAGAACATATCATATCTTAGAAACTGGAAATTCCCCTAAATCCGAAAAAATATTTTAAACAAACAAATCCATTTTCAACAAAACAGGAAACTGAAACTACACCTCTATTATAGTAGTATTTTATATGACAATTGTCTAAACAAATCACAAGCCATTAGGTAAAACTATGTCAAAACTTCTAAGTTGCTTCTTCTACTTGTGCAACGAACTCCATTGCCCACATATCAGTAAAGAGCACCTTGTTTCAGCTTCCTTCAATCCCGATAATCACTGTGTTGTAATACAAATGTGAGTACCCACAACCAGGTATCATACACCCATGATTATTATTAGGTCGAAATAAAATAATTCTATTGTATACCAAAAGAGACTTGCAGTGCCAACTTGCTTCTTTTACTTCAACAACTCAGCAATATAAACAGACAGTTTCCTTTTCCAATGTCTAAACCTACCTATATGGTGGCAGACATCATCCTTAGCTAAGGCGCTCCCATAGCAATAGGCTTAGGGTTTTTAGCTTAGGGATAAAACCTTCTTATAGCTAATCCTTTTCCTTTAACCTTATTATTGCCTTTTGCATTAAGCGATTTCTTATTGGCCTTCTGGATTTTACCCACCTTAATCATCATGTTACGATGGTTGTTTTCAGCCTTTTTTAGTTAAACCTTCTCATACCAATTAAGCATAGCATGAATTTCACCAATGTGTATCCCCCATTTTATCATATTAAAATTTCTTACAAATTCCATAAAACTTAGTATGGCCATTAAGAATTAAAGACCTCAACAGTGATATCTTGTGGAGTATGTAATAACACAGACGTTCCAGTTTCTCCACATATCCTTTTCTCTTAAGGACAAGTATAGCAAACCGGTTTATACCCTCCTTTTTGATTGCAAAGCATGGAAAGATTAGATTAAGTCAAACTTCTCTACTATCAGCTTGTTTCTCAAACATAGAACAACTCCTAAATCATATCAAACGATAGACAATTCAAAACTGTTTATGTAATCATCCGGTCATAATAACTCCCAACATAAGACAAAAATCTTAGTATGAGCAGTCATATAGAGCTGTCCACTGAGCCACAACATCTGGTTCAGCAACATCTCAGAGCAGTGAGGTAAAGCTATTCAATGATAAGCATTTTTTTTCTTCTCGAACTCTACAAGACAAACTATAGACGAGGTCAAACCCATTCATTGAAATTAAAACCAAAAAGTTTTCTTTTTCAAACATCCACCTGAAAAGCCGAATTGGTTTATTTTGAACAGTAGTGCATCTACAAAAACATAAAGAAATTCAAGAATTTAGTATTTTCGATAATACTCATTGAATAAAATTAATTACCCATTTTTATTTAATTAAACAATTAACTTCCTAAGGTTAGGACCCAACTTGACATACCCTCACCACATCAGTTTGATCCAGCTAGTGATGGATGTATTCAAAAAGGTAATACAAACGATTGATAATTCACAACTATTGCAATTCCTAAACCATATGAGACTTACTTTATTACAATAATATCTAGTAAGCATGTTTCATCCCATCTATGCCTCGTGTTAACAGGTCTAACCACAACAACGCTAAGTCGTCCAATTTCAAAACAGTAATTATGTAACACTCACCGTCTCACAGAAATGCGTATAATTAATTTTATGCCGAATCTACACAGTCCTTCAACGCATAGAAAGAGCAACAACAAGTGGTTTTGTTACAAATTGGATGTCTACAACTAGTTGAAAAAAGGTATTTTATTTGACGTGTCAAATATGACTAGAAAACATGCATACATCTTTCGTATCATTGGTTTTTAATAACAACTATACTCAATTAGCTATTATTAACCGGTAATCACCTATTATCATCGTATCTTATACATAAATAGTGAACTTAAAATTAACGATTCAACGTGTTTCCAAATTTAAAGAGTTATGTCTTTTTTTTTAATAACATTATGACAGCCATGTTTTTCACTGGTAACTCGAATCGATACGCACAAAGAAGCAAGAAATCAGGTCAGCGCGAAGCTTATTAAAAACCTGAATTCTTTAGGAAAATCCTCCTTAAACTTCTCTTATAGTTTATTCTAGTGGATGAGCCGTAATTCCCATGAGTCCATAGCGTCTAGTTTTAATAAAAACTTTTAATTTTGGAAACACATTATGAACTATAAATTGCTAGTCTAATCATGAAAGATTTTATATCGGATGTAAGCCGAATCCACTTTTGTCTTTTTACATTATATAGTCCATAATAAATCTTATTTCGATAATCATTAGTCATGTTTATTTTTGTTTTCAAAAAAACCCTTTTTATTTTCCTCACAATCAAGAACTTAAAAAAAAACAAATACATCAACAAACTAAATAACATTAATTTAAACACACGTTTAACAATTAAGGCATGCAAACATTACATATGAATCCTAATTATCTAATAGATTAAAACATGCATATATTCATATAAGCTCATTCGTCTATATAACTCCGGCCACATCCATTCGACGAAATCGATATTTGCATAATGATGATAGCCTTATACAAATAAACACCACATAGCAACCATAAATCTTTTTAAACTATTTTATGGCCCCATTCATTCAATAATAAGGGTCATCCCGAATTCTTGCATCTGGATCTGTACCAAATAAAAAAAATTTAAAAATTATGCAAATCTTGAACATATTAAAAACCCCAAAAATCCATTTTAAACAAATAAACAAGATTTAATATCAAATATCAATCCATGATGAAATTTGCATGATTTTAATCATGGATATTCCATTACCAAATAACATAAACTTAAAACATTTAACAAATAATTACATCAAGCTTTATAAAAAAATCATACAACCTATATTTCATCAAATTAATTTATTAACCACAAGATCAAATCTTTATAACAAAAAATTGCCACGGGGCATTAAAATTAAATCATGAAACCCCAACTTTGCTAATTTTATTCATGTAATTAAAGATTCTACACTATGGCTCGTGAAACCCACTGTTTTGTTTTTAAACAATCTAATTAACAATTAATTAACACGAGTAACCAGCGGAATAAAGATCACATGTAGAATACATTAATAAACAAGGATAGGAAGAAGGGAATCTTGTAGCACGTAGTATACAACCGCTTATGTAACCGTTAAACCACCGTCTTCTAATACGCGAGTGAATAATACCCACACAAAAACCACCAAGATCAAACATATAGATACCACTCTACTTTACACACACTATAACGTTCTTAGCAAATGAACAGGTATGCAATACTTAGTAGTTGTTTATAAACACAAACGATAACCAAATCTTGACAATTCAAGTAAACCAAATGAATCTTTTATTCTTAAGGTCGAACCAACAAGCCAACAAAACCCTTTGTGGGTTTAATTAGCGATCGAACAAAGAAAACTAGAAAGGAACAAAAACCCTTTGTGGGTTTTGTAGAACCGGTGAAAACAAAGAAACAAAGCTAAGTCGATATATATGGTTTTGAGTTTTTCAGTCGTTGTATTAGAATGAAAGCCCAAACATGTATATATATAGCCCATAGGCTTTCCTAATCCCATTAGGATTAGATTTCTTAGCCGACTAGGAAAAAGGGAAGTCAAACCGCACCCTTTCAATCTTCGGTTTTGTATATTTAGTCCCTTAACTCTTTAACGACTAATATTAATACTTGTTAACATTTAACGATCGTTTGCTAAACACATAATATATTACTTTAATATATTTACTTATTATTCTACATATAAACGTGTGCGTCCCCATAGGCTCGTATAATTCCCAGACATATATTAATTCATATTTGGACATATTCCAACATTTATAAAGTGACCATTTTTATGGATAACGTAACTCTTATCTATTACGCATTACATCATGATTGGTTTGCATTATTTAATGAAAGTAATCTTAAAGTTGAGAATGATTTTTGTGATGATTTAATCTTGAGATTATACATATATGCGACATATACCGTTTATGTTTGATATATATATATATATATATATATATATATATATATATATATATATATATATATATATATATATATATATTAAAAAGTATTTTGCTGTCGTTGATAGCTATACTGTTTGTGTGGATAATGTTGCTTGTTAATGGAATACATGTCTTTATGATTCTTGTGTTTTTCTCTTTGTTTGTTACTTTTCTTTTGTGTGATGCACATACTTTGCAATTTCAGTTATATATTAACATGCACGTAGTGTAAACGTATAGTTATCATGGAACAAAAGCTCAAAAATCTTGCTATTTTGGCTCTCGACATCAGTGGAAAAAATTATTTGTCTTGGAGGTTGGAAGCAGAGACATACTTAGATGCACATGGGCTTGGAGATACAATCTAAGCCGGAAAGGTAACAACCTCTATGCAAAAGGCCAAGGCATTGATGTTTATACGCCATTATCTCCATGTGGACTTAAAAACTGAATACCTTACTGTGAAAGATCCACTAGTCCTTTGGAACAAATTAAAGGACAGATTTGACCACCAGAAAATGGTGATTTTTCCTAAGGCATGTTATGAGTGGACTCACTTAATACTACAAGATTTTAAATCAGTGAGTGAGTATAATTCAGCAATGCATCATATTACTTCCACGTTGCTTTTATTGGGGGACACAATTACTGATGCTGAAATGTTGGAAAAAACTTTTTTCACATTCCATGCTTCCAATATACTATTTCAACAACAATATCAAGCCAAAGGTTTCCCAAAGTATTGTGATTTGATTTCATGTTTGCTTGTGGCCGAGCAAAATTATGAACTTTTAATGAAAAATCATAAGACTCGTCCAACTGGTGTTGCTCCCTTGCCAGAAGCAAATATGGTAACTTATAATGATTATAGTGGAGGTCGCGATCGCGGATATGGCCGTGGACGAGGCTATGGTCGTGGTCGTGGTCAAGGGCGTGGATTTGGTAGAGGTAATTATTATGATGTTAATCATGGTGTTCAGTTTAAGAACACAAGTGGCTACAAGAAGTGGCAAGATAAGGAAAAGAATGAGAAAGATGGAGGTGAAAAAGAAAAGGGCGTAACGGCAAATTCATGTTATCATTATGGAATCTTTGATCATTGGGCAAAGCAATGTCGTATACCCAAGCATCTAGTTGCACTTTACCAAGAATATATCAAAAATAAAGAAAATGAGGTGGAATCAAACTTTGTTTATAATGATAGAGATGATATCCCAGATGATCCTAAAGACCAAAATGATGCAACTCATTTGGATGATGATGATTTTCTCACAAATGAGTAATTGGTAGTTTGAAGCCATGAATAATTTTCTTTTAGATGTTTTGTTAGGAATTTTCTTTAGGTGATTTTGTTTTGGATTTCAATTATTCTTGGCTATAAAATTTCTGTTAGGATTAATTTTCTTTTGTTATATTTTTCTTTCGTGCATTGTTTTACGTCAACTAATAACTGCTAATAGTGTTTTTAGTTGCATAATTATGGGTATTATTTTCTTTGTGATTAGCTTGTTATGTGATTTCTGAGATTTGAATTATACTCAAGTTGATAGCAACCTGGTTAAAAGATATATATTTTTATCCTTAGTATTATTGTTTTTTGGCTAAGCAAATTCGATAACTACTTTGGTTCTGTCGTAACGATGATGACTAAGCTATTTCTTTTTCCCATGGCCTACTGTCTCTCCATTTTCTTTATCTAATGTGCATAATGTTTTTTTTCTATACGAATGGAAGTATTTTCTTTTGTGTATGTTCCTTTCATGTGAATATGTTATACTATGGTGTATACGTGGTGCAACTAGTATAAATTGGCATGACCGGTTGAACCATCCCGCGTCAATGATGATGTGAAAAATATAGAAAAACCATGAGTTTCTTCAAAGATGATTTCTATAGAACTTACGTATTCGTATCACCACTAAATATAATAAGGACTTCATTCCTTAAAATTTTGGAAAAGAGGAAAATGGCATGTATGTAGGCCTATACATATACCATGTGGATCATTTTGAGTTATAAAATCAATGCATCGTCAAAATGATCATCAAATACGCAACTTAAAATTGGCGTGATTAGTGGCTCGATATGAGCACGGTTTTCCAAATAAAATTATTAAGAATGGTGATGAATACTTTCAAGTATTGAGCGATTATTGGAATAAGTGTTGAACTTAAAGATAGCCCATGTTCATACAAGAATTGCTTTTGTTGAAACGTTTATAAAACGTTTTCAGTTGATTGCAAATCCAATAATTATGAGAACAAATTTTTTTAGTTTATGGGGCATGTTGCAAGATACGAATTCACATTTTGCCAACAATATATAATGAATCCTCCCCACAAGAATGGTTTTTGGTCACAAACCATAGATTTTGAAATTGTGCGACATATATCATGGTAAATCCACCACAATGTACACATTGGGATGTTAGAATGGATAATTCATTCAGGGGGAGAGAATGAGCAGCGAGAAATTTAGAATGAATTATAATAGACATGTTGATCCTCACACTAATATGAACTTAGAGTTAAATGAGACAATTCATTCTCAGATATAGAAATTGCCAGACGAACAAGTTTAATGACCTAAATAAGTGACTAAATAATATGTACGCTGCTAGTGCTCCAATTATAATGTGTGTCCCAGTATTAAAACCAATGATTGGTAGTAAGTCTATGACACGTCTGCAACGTGATAGACTAATCGATTCCAAATAAAAGTCCTCGAATGAAAAGATAAAATGGAGCAAGAAAATTAAGATGGTCAAATCGAGGTAATAAAGACCCCATAATAGTCTCCTTAAGAGACACTAGACATGATGGTTAACTATGAGATCTTAATAAATGATATAATATAATGTCTAGTAGAGTGTGGAATCGAAAAGAATTGAAACGACGTCGATAATACTATTATATGTAATAATGTGCATGATAAATAAGGTGAGGATCTTGGATACCTGCAAGAGGTGCAGATGTATAAATGAATGGCCTAATAATGGAAAGACGTAAAATGTTATGAGATAGAAAAATTAATGTTATGTCTGGCAACATGATGAATAAGTTGTATGCGTCTAATACAAAGAAGAGCTCATTTTATGTTGAGATTCCTTAAGGAGTATATAATGCATGAATCACGTGTTATAAAATTCTCGAGAATAATAATGTTTAACTTAAATTTACTCGAATGGAGTAAATCGAGTATTTCTATATTTTTAAAAGTACAGGAAATATGGGTTTATATATTACTAACCCGTCAAACAAGTTTAGTTGTTTTATAGATGCAGGATATATGTTTAACTTAACAGGTTGGTCTCAAACTGGATATGTTTTCACAAGTGGAGACACTACAATTTCATGTCGTTCATCATAGCAAACAATAGCGGCTATTTCATCTAACCATAATGAATTTTTGAGAAGAAGGCATTTTTAGTTTTTGCAAGAAGATAATGTAGGATGCAGTTCTTACTTCAAGAGAGGTTACATTAAAGGATCAAGTGATGTTGTCATCAGAGGGAGATAATACGCGCTGCACTCTTTTTCCCTTAGCTATGGTTTTGTCCCACTGGGTTTTCCTGGTAAGGTTTTTAATGAGGCAGCATTCCTAAAAGCGTATTAATAATATGGACATCCAAGAGGGAGTGTTATAGATAATTATATGCGGATCTCCTTATCTCCTAATATGAGTTAGAGTTTATATGTAACTAGGAGATGGTTCAAGCATTATCTCTTTGTATCTATAGATAGACCTATTGGTCAATTGATTAATAACACTTTTTATTTTCTCAAATTTGTGTTTACAACAAACAATGACTTTTCAACATCTTCAAATACATTTGCTAAACAAGTCAACAATCAAAGTTAAGACATTTTACTCTTTAAGGTAGTTGGCAAAGTTATGACTTCTTACTTAAATATCTTTACTTATCAAGTTATTTACATATCCTTCTCATTTTTAAGTTGCACTAAAAACACTTCGAAATCAAATTTGTAATGGATTTGAGTTTATCAAAAGGAAAATTTAAATTGTGTATTGTTAATGGTGATCGACACTCTAATGTTCCTTTGTCAAAAAAATATTAGTTATAGTAGTTTCAAGCGTTGGTTATAAGTTTGCTCTAGATAATAGCGGTGTTATATGTCTCTCAATCTTGTGTTGTCACCTTTATGATTCTAATAAGAAATGTTCATTTGTTAAATACCAATATGGTATTATTGTTACATTTATGATTCTAATAAGAAAGGACGACGCATTTTAATTGTCATATAGAAGCATTTGATGGCGCATATATTGGTGACGATATATAAGTATATTTGATGGCACATTTGATGGCACATTTGTTCATTCGTATAATGATTAATATGCGTCGTGTGTCATTTTGGTAATATCATGATATTCAGTTCAGATTGGTAAAGTAGGTATGTTTTTAGTTCAGTTTGGTAAATTCTTTAAAATTTTTTGTAAACTTATCAAATTCTCAATAAATTCGTAAAACCGTTAAATAAGACAAGCATGAAACACCCATCTTCTTGTTCTTTCTTTGACATAATGTATCTTCCACCCACTACACTCAATCACCATACTACAATCTACCAGTCTATGTGGATAACACCACCCAACTTAAGACATGACCAACACATCAAATGTGGAGTACTCGCTCAAAAATCTTGACTAAGACAACAACATGACACAACACAAGCCTAGGCCGAACACACGTCGTAAAAGACTTATCTTTCTAGGGACTTAATGAATTGAGGTACGCGCTTTGTATCCATTGGCTGCATCCATTATCCTTATTTATTATTGGATTGTGGATTAATTAGGGTCAGGGTGATGTTTCACTCATTTGGTTTATACATATCAACATAAAAAGGTAAACCAAAACCTCATGTCAGCATTGACCAAACGAGAATGCATTACAAGCCTTTCGATGGCCCAAGAGAGACATCAACAAGCTTAAGTATCTTAAAGATTATGTTGTTTAATTCAGGTAAGAATAGAAACGTGAACCATAGTAGTGAGTAATAGTAGTGGCCAACGTGGTAGAAGTTCGTGTGTTTACATTTAGTTTTTCTAATTCTTTTTTTATCCGTTGTACTATGGTATTTAATGGGTATGTGACGAATGTAAGAAGGCAAAGCAAGATAACACCATCATCACTTTCCAAACCAGAAGTCAAATACTCATATTCCTTCACCAAACTTCTCGTCTCTTGCAACAAATGCTCAAGTAGCAAGACCAGAATGTAAATATGAATATTCAAACTCTGCATAAGTTCTACAATCCTTATAGCGCTTGTTATAGCTTGGCATCTAAAGTAAAATTCAACTGCATCTTAATTGACCCATGACACTTTGACCACATTACTAACCTGGGTGACACATGTTGACCATGTATGCTAAACCAGAAGGCTGACATTGAGCATAACTAATCACTAGAACGCCCTTGACAAAGTTTCAAAACTATTATACATGCGTCTGAGGAGCAACTAGTAAGCATTAGCAAATGGAACCAAAAATTTAACCACCTTAAAACATACTACCTCCGTCCCAAAATAAGTGTCTAGTTTGACTTTTCAGAGTCAAACTGGTTCAACTTTGACCTTAAATATCTTTGTGTGTGTTATATAATAGTTGATGCAAAATATATAAATGAATTGTGTTTTAAGTGTATTTTTTATTGGTATAATTTTTATCAAGTGTTATATTACACCAAACAATATATTTAAAGTCAAAATTGAACCAGTTTGACTCTGAAAAGTCAAACTGGACACTTATATTGGGACGGATGGAGTATAAGCACTATAATTTTTATGCAAAAAGAAGTCGGGAATGTAGAGCTAAAAATTACAGAAATGATGGATTTCAACGCCATTAAGTTTGACACTGAAAGTAACAGTTACCTCTTAAGTGACCCGCATACCACTAAAACCTAAAATCTGAGAGGGAAGAAAGAAGAAGGTTCACAAACAAGCATCACACGCGAACTTATACTTGTATATGACTTAATCAAACCCTATACATACTAATATATTCGAGAGAGTACTTTCATCTTCAAGTACATGATGAGGTCATAATTAATAAGCTAGCAAAGGAATATATGGATCATAAGGATCGTGGCAAGAGGAAGAATGAAAAGACTAGTAGTAGGAGTAATGTTATTGCTAAACAAGTAAGGTTACTCCTAATCACACTGAGGTTACTTGTACAGTGTCGTGCAATCTACATAGGTTACTGAGGTTACTGGTGTCGGGAGTAATATTACTTATGTCGTGGAGTATGGAGTAATGTTACTTATGTCGTATTTAGTTTCTTAATTTTGTTAAACTTTTTCCCCAAGTTTAGTTTTCTTATAAATATAAGGCTTGGGTTTATTGTATTGATATTCAATTATTAATAAAAATCAAGACTTTAGTCTTTATTATCTTGGTGTTTCATCTTGAACCCTAGTTAGGGTTTATAACACGCTTTCGTTCTGCGTCAGTTGGTATTAGTGCTTGTTAGTATCCTGGATGGTGACTGATTTAGAAGATTCAAAACCCATATTGTTGGTGGGGTATGGTCATATGGATCATGGTTTTACCAAATCCATGTCAGAACTTGACAGGTGTTACACCATGCTACAAGAACTACGTTTCGTAATCGTAGGTGGAGCATTAATCCACAAGATTCACGAGGGTAGCAAACACGAAGGTCAAAGAATTTGTCTAACCATAGGTGATTTTAGAGGCAATTAATTGTTCAAGCAACCAATCCCCGTTAAACAATGGAAGAATTGAAGAATGGGAAGAGCAAAAGAAGGAGGATCAAGTATCTACAACTAAGATTTTTCGTTCGAAAATTCTAATAAACAATTCAGTGTGTTCTTTAATTATTGATGGTTGTAGCATAAATAATGTGGTTTTAAGAAAATTGGTAGATTTCCTAACGTTACCGATGGAGATTTGTTCAATTGAAGGTTGCCAAGTTTGTAGGTTTCCCATGACCATAGGAAAGTCTTATAAAGTAGAAGTACTTTGTATTATGGATGATATTGATGAGTGCCATATATTATTGCGAAGACCTTGGCGATGTGAGGTTAATGGCAAGTATGATGTTAAACAAAATCTCTACCTTTTCTCATGGGAAGGAAGGAGAATTGCTATGGTTCCATCTACAATAACACCACAATTACCAAAGCCCGAGGTTAAAGTTGAAGAAAAGATTGTGAAGACCGAGGTTGTTCATGAACACATTGAGAAAATCCAAGACCTTCGAAATTATAAAATACATGATGACCAAAATTTAACTTTATTGTTTGAAAGAACGAATAAAGTTGGTACATCGACGACTTGTGAAGAAGTTACGGGTTTTAATGATTATGGAGATGTGAAGGGTTTTAATTTTGAGCTAAAAACTGATTTTGAATGCGTCCATAATTTAAACATTCGTGATTTAGATTATGGGTTAATTTTAAGGATGAGTATGAAAAAACAAATTAAGTTTTCAATGGCAAACAAAGAAGCTACTATTATTACAATTGAAAACTTGGGGGGTCACTGATAGGGAGCACACAACCTGATGTTTTAGGTCATGGATTTCGAGTAGATGTGAAGCGAAAATCTATTGAAGATAAGGTTCGTCATGAGGTGTTCGAGGTTGATGAATCCCTTGCTATTAAGAACTCACGGGCTAGTTATTTTCAAGTGAAGAGGACTCATGTTAACTGGTATGTGCTTAATTACACATACCATTTTCCATTTAACGAACTTAAATAACTAAAAAACGTACCAAAAATACACTATTTTTGTATGTTTTATGCAGGAGCCGGAGTCGAGCCTTTGGATGGAGAGGCGGAATAGTTTACAATGTCGTTCACAAACTTTGTGTTTGCCTAGGGTTTGTGATCTTCCAAAGAAATAAAATCTTTCAAACTAAATGCTTGGTTAAGGAAAAGATTTGTTCTATTATCATTGATAAATGGAGTTGCCAAATTTTAGTGTTTAAGGCTTTGGTTAAAGATTTTAAGCTTCCAATCGAACCTCATCCTAGTCCTTATCAGATTGGGTGGATCTAGAAGGGGCCGGCACTTATGGTGACTGAGATTTGTAAGATTTGTAAGGTTCCTCTTGTTATTAGGAAACATTACAATGAGTTGGTTACTTGTAATGTTGTTGATATGGAGGCATATCATGTATTATTAGGAAGACCATGGAAACCTTATATGGATGCCACCACACAAGGTAAATCAAATTGTATTTGTTTAAAATGGAGCGGAAAAAACTATTTATATAAGTTACTTTAAGTGTCGTTTCTCCTAAAATGAAATTAGAGAACAAGCCTTTGGTAACTTTGGCGGCTTCACCAAAGGAGTTTCAAGCTAAAAGAAAAAAGACGTGAGTTTCTTATGCTTCAGTTGTGAAAGGCGTTGAAGATGTCATGAAGAATGCAATACCAGCGGTAATTATACCCTTACTAACTGAATGTAGCAAGACTGAGACGGATGGTCAAACTGAAGTAGTTAATCGCACATTGGGCACTATGATACGTTGCGTGTGTGGGGGAAAGCCTAAACTTTGGGATGTGTCGTTGGGACAAGCTGAATTTGCTTATAATAGTGTGGTTTATAGTTCCACGGGATTTCACCATTTGAAGTTGTGAACAAGACTTCTCCAAGGCATGTGGTTGATTTAGTTGATTTACCGGGCAAGAAGAATGTTCAAGCAAATAGGGTGATGGAAGAATTTCAAGCTACTCATGAGGTTGTGCGACCCAACATTACCGAAGCAAATGCTAAGTACAAAATTGCAGCGGAGAAGCATCGTCGGAAGAAGTTGTTCCAAGTGGGAGATGAGGTAATGGTGTTTCTTTGCAAAGAACGTTTTCCGGTTGGAACTTATAGCAAGCTACATCCAAAGAAATATGGTTCGTACAAGATACTTTGAAAGATTAATGATAATGATTATGCGATGGACTTTTCCATTAAACTTGAGTATTTCATAAGGACTGTAAATGTGTCGATATTTATGAGTTTCAATCCGAGGCGTGAAAGAAGACAAAGGCACTCAGGGACGAGTTTCTTCTAAAGAGAAAGGGATTGTTGAGGACATAATTACAAGCAGCAGAGGAATTATATGATTATATGGATCGTGGCAAGAGAAAGAAGAAACAGACAAGTAGTAGGAGTAATGTACTTGCTAAAAGTTAGGTTACTCCTAATCACACTGAGGTTACTTGTATAGTGTCGTGCAATCTACATAGGCTACTGAGGTTACTGGTGTTGGGAGTAATTATACTCTTGGAGTAATTCTACTTATGTCGTGGAGTACGGAGTAATGTTACTTATGTCGTATTTATTATTTAGTTTCTTAATTTTGTTAAACTTTTTCTCCAAGTTTAGTTTTCCTATAAATATAGGGTCTGGGTTTATTGTGTTGGTATTCAATTATTAATAAAAAAATCACGACTTTAGTCTTTATTATCTTGGTGTTTCGTCTTAAACCTTAATTAGGGTTTATAGCACGCTTTCGTTCTGCGTCAGTACATGACCACAATCAAGCTATAAATACCACATGCCATGAAAGTGGAATGTGGTCGAGCTTGACCTCTTTTGGTCGGGTTTGGCTCGTTTTTGGCCGGGTTTGACTCCTTTTTGGCTGGGTTGACCTTTTTAGGCTGGATTTGACTCGTATTTGGCGGGTTTTGCTCTTTTTTGGCCGAGTTTGATTTTTTTGGCCAGGTTTGACTCGTTTTAACCGGGTTTGACCTTTTTTGGCCGGGTCTGGCTCGCTTTTGGCCGGGTTTGACCTTTTTTGGCCGAGTTTGACCTTTTTTAGTCCGGGTCTGGCTCGTGTTGGCCGGGTTTGGCTCCTTTGTGGCCGGGTTTGAATTTTTCAGGCCGGGTTTGGCTCGTTTTTGCCGGGTTTAACATTTTTAGGCCGGGTTTGACTCGTTTTTGACCGGGTTTGACTCGTTTTGGGCCGGGTTTGACCTTTTTAGGCCGGGTTTGACTTGTTTTTGGCCGGATTAGACCCTTTTTGGCTGGGTTTGGCTCGTTTTTGGCCGGGTTAGACCTTTTTTGGTCGGGTTTGATCTTTTTTGGCCGGGTTTGCCTTGTTTTTGGCCGCCGACCTTCCCTCTCATGACATCTTCTACATCAACCACTACACAACCTCCACCGGGTTGTTAACGGACACATACTCCGTAGCACTCTACATAATAATAATAGGTTTTGCTTGACTTTTTTGTGTGCTTATTCATAAGAAGCAAAGAAGTCACAATAGCAACTGGTTCTCCATTTTTACTCATAAAAGTAAGTCTTCCACTTGCTTTTCCACATAGCCCTTGTGTATGCAATTAGTCTTTGGCTAGTACGATTAGCACTAGCATGTCTTTTCGTGTGAATCAGATATTATGTATGTGTTGTTTTGCTTTAGATTTAACATCGTGTTCCAATCAGCCTACATGACGGTTGAGCATAGAAGTGGGAAAGACCTTAGCTAACCCATCGTGCATTGCGCACAAGAAGTGAGGTATATTAGATGATATAATAGCTTCGACCGGATTAGCCTCATTTCAATTGGTCCAAGCTATCATATCATCTAATATGGGTTAATATATACGGAGGTTACTAAAGTTTACAAAAATGTTCGCCTAAGTAACTAGAGTTTCATTTTGTTCACTTGGGTTACTACAAGTATGAAACATGACTTTGAGGTTACTAAAGTTATGAAAATATACGTAAACATCACTTAACTTGTGAAAACGCAACATTTATGTTACTTAACATTTCAAAAAATATGTATTCATGTTACTCGAATAACACTGAAATTATAGTGAGGTATGCTTCTTATAAATTTAGTAACCCTAGTGAACAAAATAAAACTCTAGTTACTTAGGCGAGCATTTTTGTAAACTTTAGTAACCTTCGTATATATTAACCCCATCTAATATACCTCATTTCTTTTTCTACATGCACGATGGGTTTGCTTCTATGCTCAAACACATTTAGACTGATTAAGAACAGGAGTTTATATATGAAGCAATACAACACATATCTCATCCATTCAAAGAGGCATCCAAGCCAATCATACTAGCAACAGACTCGTTGTAAACTCTTATTGCTTACTGGAAAAGGACTATTGCTGGAAAAAAATAGGAACGTGTTGGTATTGTGATTCCTTTGGTTCTTATGTATGAGCACAAAAAAGGTGAAGCAAAATGCTATATGGAGTGTTTAGGAGTATGTCTCCATTAACAACCCGGTTAGCAACTTATCTTTTATTTTGTTGATCTAGTTGGCTTATAAATTATGCTTTTCAAAAAATAATCAGCTTGTAATGATAGTTAGAGTTGATTTAGTAATTAATTGTGTACATAGTCGGCTTATTTGGTTACATAAATTCTAGTCGGATAACCGTGTTTCAATATTGTTTGGTGATTAGTTGTTGTCTTGACTCGATATAAAATATGCATAATCAACCTGTAATATTTGACAAATATAGCTTAGCTTGTAATATTCGACAAATATATATAGCTTAGCTTGTAATATTCGACAAATATAGCTTATGCATGCAAGTTGTTCGCATGTGAAATTGTGAATCAAAACCTTTTACATGTGGTGAGATTCAAAACTATTGTGGACAGACTTTGGGTAGGTTTTCTAAATTTGAACACTGGATAATACTCGTATGATATTAATGAGAATTTGGATTATGTGTTTGCAGTGAGGCTCAACTTGATTGCGGGTATGTTGGCCCATTTCTATGGATCTTTAATCATCAATATACCAGAAACAAGAAAAATCTGAATTTTCTATTAATCATTCATCATTTGTCATCATACAGAAACGTTTACAAATCTGTTCCTATTTATACAAAGTGAAACAGTGTGTCTAAAAGTTGTGTCGGTTAGATTTAACCATTGTAACCCTTTAAAAATAACTGTAAATCAGTTATTTAACTGTTTTATGTAACCGCCATTGTAACTGCCTTTGACAGCGGGTTGTGATTACCCGGTTGATTTGGTTTTGGTCCAATATTCTCCCCCGTAATCACAAATGCTGTGTCTTCAATGTCTTCATTTTCGTTTGATCCTTTGATCCTTTTCTTTGTCCTTGATGCTTTGATGTCTTCAGTCTTTAAAGCTTGATGTTTTTTTATGTCTCTTATCTATTTCAGGGTCCGTCCAGTCACTTGATCCTTTTGATCGCCTTAGTGACTTCGGGGCATGTTTTTCTTAGCCCTCATCTACAATCTTGCAAAAATCTCTGAACAGAAACCTTGAAGGCATGTTAATTATTTGCCTTGACCCACAAATATTGTGGTCTTCTCTAAAATCAGTCTCTTGTTCAATTTGTGGCACCCTTGTAGTTCTTTCGACATCTCTTTCTTTCTTCTTCAATTTGACATCTTTTATGCTCCTTGGTTAATCACCGGTTTGGTGTTGAAATTGTCTCTAATGGCATCAATGGTTGCGTTTTTAAGAAAAACCGCATGTTTGATTCTTAAAAAATCTTAATCCTTTATATATTAATTATCATAAACCAAATAAGTAAAATCTTAAAAAAAACTTTCTTATCGTAAGCCAAATAAGTAAAATCTTGAAATTTTCTTATCATAAACCAAATAAGTAAAAATCTTTTTTTTAAAGACCTTTTGTAGGATCCCGTAATCACTTCATAACATATAACATACACGAATCAAACTAGAAAAGAGAAAGAGAGTGAGTTGAACTTTTAGAGAGAGAAAGAGGAGAGAGAGAGAGATGAGAGAGTTTTTGGAAAAGGAAAAGATTTATAAATGAACAACTACTTTTTCTAAAATAAGAAAAAGCTTATATACCCCGTCATGTTAAAGTAACGCGCGGGATATTTAACTAGGACCCGGGCTCGGGTTTTGCTTGGGATTAAACCCAAAACATATACAATATTAGATTATCTATCGAGCCCGATTCCCGATAATATCCTATTACAACATTAACTAATTAGAGACCGAAGCTCCATCGTAGAGTGACCGAGCTTCTTTGTTCGACTCAATAAATTGAGGCTAACAATCTCCCCCGAAGTGAGGTCTTGAACACGGGAACGAGCTTCCTTTATTGACTCAATAAAATTGAGGCTAACAATCTCCCCCGAAGTGAGTTCATTGATGACACTCCTT
>BQNB010073489.1:0-32101 GCA_026074375.1 Tanacetum coccineum
CAAACACGTACAATAATAAAAATAAATAGTACATTTATTGACGTCGTCAAAGACTTGAAAACACAGGGTGTTATAAAAATACTACAACGTTTGGTAACCCGGTTCACTCCCGATAACGATTCTTAGATAATAACGGAACAATTTCCCAGTTAAACACAAAAGTTAAACGAAACTTTAAAAATTTAAATTATCAAATGGAAATTTGCAATGTGTGACATCCTTTCCCCATTAGAAGAGCTTTGTCCTCAAATCTTAAGACGTAGTATTAGACGTAGGTTCAGGATTTGCAAAAAGATTCGGGTACTTTTTCTACATTTGGTCGTCACGCTCCCATGTGAACTCAGGACCTCTCCTAGAGTTCCAGTCTACCTTAACAATTGGAATACGACTCTGCTTTAGACGCTTGACCTCACGGTCCATGATCTTGATAGGTTCTTTGATGAAGTGCAGTTTGTCATCGACTTGGATCTCGTCCAATGGTATAGCAAGAGGTTCGTCAGACATTCATTTCCTCAAATTCGAGATGTGAAACATACTATGAACTCTACTCAACTGATCTGGGAGTTCAAGTCGATAAGCAATGATTCCAACTTTATCAATTATCTTAAAAGGTCGAATATAGCGTAGGTTTAGCTTTCCCTATTTACCAAAGCGTATCACTCCCTTCCAAGGTGATACATTTAACATGACCTTATCTCTCACTTAAAACTCAAGGGGTTTCCGTCTTACGTCAGCATAGCTCTTTTGACTATCTCCAACTTTAGCCCAGCAGATAGGTGATCGACACTTGGGCCTATACAACGCCTCAAATGGAGCAGCCTTAATGCTGGTGTGGTAACTGTTATTATATGAAAATTCCACCAACAGTAAGTGTCTGTCCCAACCATTTCCAAAGTCGAGTACACAGGCACGTCATGTCCTTCAACGTCTGAATGGTTCTCTCACTCTGACCATTGGTCTGTGGATGGTAAGCTATACTCATATCCAATCAAGTACCTAATGCTTTATTTAGAGACTTCTAAAAATGTAAGGTAAATCTCCCATAACGATCGAAGATGATCAAAACTAGCACTCTATGCCTTGAGACTACTTCCTTCAAGTACTGTCTCATCAACTTCTTTAACGTGTCATCTTCTCTCATAGGTAAGAAATGAGCAGACTTAGTAAGACAATCAACGATTACCCAAATTGTGTCTTGACTTGTTGCCGTCTTTAGGAATTTTGTCACAAAATCCATCGTTATGTTCTCCTGTTTCCCTTGTGGGATCTCTGGTTGAACCAACAACCAGACGGCTTGTGATTTTCTACCTTAACCTTAGCACATGTTAAACACTTGCTGACGTAGGTGGCAATTTCTTCTTTTATGTTGTGCCACCAATACAGCTTCTTCAGGTCTTGGTACATCTTATCCGACCTAGGATGGATAGAATACTTTGACTTATGAGACTCATGCATAATCAAAGCTCTCAGGTCACCAAAACGCAGAATCCAACTTTGATTGTTCAAACATAACGTTCTACCAGTACGAGGCTCAAGCTTGTAAATCATACCATGCAGATATTCATTGATGAAGTTCTCTTCTTTTTTGGCTTCTGATTGAGCACTCCGAATTTGCTTAGGAAGGTTCAAACTAATTGTCACAACTAAGGCCCAAACTTGTAGCGGCTTGCTTTTCTCCTTTCGGCTTAGGTCATCAGCCACCATGTTCGCCTTTCCTGGGTGATATTGAATCTCACAGTCGTAGTCGCTCAAAAACTCTAACCACCGTCGTTGTCTCATGTTTAGCTCCTTCTGATTGAGAATGTGTTGCAAACTCTTGTGATCAGTGAACACGACACACTTTGTACCATACAGATAGTGTCTCTACATCTTTAAGGCAAACAATACTGCACCAAGCTCTAGGTCATGTGTAGTATAGTTCTTCTTGTGAACCTTGAGTTGGCGGGATGCGTAAGCTATGACCTTCTCCATTGCATCAAAACCGCGCCCAATCCTTTATGAGAAGCATCGCAGTATACCACGAAGTTCTCACTTCCCTCGGGTAAAGCCAAAATCGGCGCTCTACATAATTTTTGTTTCAACAGCTGAAACATAGCCTCTGCCTTTTCTCCTCAATCAAACTTTACGCTTTTCTGAGTCAACTTCATTATAGGCCTAGTGATTTTTGAGAAACCTTTGATAAATAATCAGTAGTAACCAGCCAAACCTAAAAATTGACAAATCTCGGTTGGTGTCTTAGGTGATGCCTAATCCTTGATGGACTCAATCTTAGCTGGATCTACATGAATGCCTTTACTATCAACCACGTAACCAAGAAATTGTACCTTTGACAGCCAAAACTCACACTTTGAAAACTTAGCATACAACTCCTCCTTCTTAAGTAACCTCAGAATTAACTTAAGGTTCCCTTCATGCTCCTTTCTGCTCTTAGAGTAGATCAAAATATCATCGATGAATACAATCATGATTCTATCTAGGTACGGTTTGCACACCCGATTCATCAAATGCATGAATACTATAGGTGCGTTAGTCAAGCCAAACGGCGTTACTTGGAACTTGTAGTAACCATAACAAGTCCTAAATGTTGTCTTTGGAATGTCTTCCTCATGAACTCTGAGTTGGTGATAACCAGATCTCAAGTCGATCTTTGAGTAGACTCTTGACCTTTGGGGTTGATCAAACAAGTCGTCAATTCTCGAAAGTAGGTATCGGTTCTTCATAGTAAGTTTTTTTAGTTCATGGTAGTCGATACACATTCAAAAAGATCTATCTTTCTTTTTTTGATAAACAAAACCAGAGCTCCCCAGGGTGAGGAACTGAGTCTTATAAATCCTTTTTTAGAAAGTTCTTGCAACTGAGTGGATAACTCTTGCATTTCGGCTGGTGCTAATCGATACGGGGTTCGTGCTACAGGTGCAACACCAGGGACTAAGTTGATTTGAAATTCAACTTGTCGAGCAGGTGGTAATCCAGGCAGATCGTCTAGAAAGACCTCTAAAAATTCCCGTATGATCGGCACGTCCTCAAGTCGCTTCTCCTCCGACTTATTCTCATCCTTCTTGGATGTAACTTGCGCTAGGTAGACCTGACATCCCTTCTGAATATACTTCTGGGTCCTCATACACGATATGATGTTCAGCTTACTTCCGTTGCCATAATTGTCACCTTGGATTATCAATACTTCGTCTCCATAAGGTATACGGACGACCTTCTAGTCACAAACGATCAACGCGTGGTATTTCGCCAACCAATCCATACCGATGATGACGTCGAAACTACCAAGTTCTAAGGGCATTAGGTCTATGTCGAACGGATGACCTAATAATCTTAACGTGCAACCTCTAAGAACAACATTTGTTTATGAGATTCTTCCATCGGCAAGTTCTACGGCATAACTAGTGTCTAAAGTGGATGGTGTAATATCAAGCAAAGTACTAAAGGTAGATGACACAAAACTTCTATCAGTGCTCGAATCGAATAACATGGAAGCATAACAGTTATTGAGAAGAAACGTACCCGTGACAACGTTAGAATCAGGGTTTGTTCCTCCTCCACCAATGGCGTAAGCCTTTGCTGTAGCCTCATTACCTCCAGTCTGGTTTCCAGTCTTGTTTTGAACTTCGTTTCTTGTCTGGTTTCCACAATTTTGATTCCTTAACTTAGGGCAATCCTTCATAAAATGTCCCGGTCTTCCACACTCGTAACAAACAACACCATGCTGATTTCCAACTGGAGCTCTATGAGTGTTTGGGGTAATAATCACCGTACAATCCTTAGTCAGGTGTCTAACCTTCTTACAGTTATTGCACTTCAATGTACATAGTCCTACATGGTGGTATTTGCACTTGTTGAAAGTGGGTGAGGTCTAGTATACCCTCTCCTCTTATTGTTCCTAGTCGTGTAAGCTCTAACCACATTCTGTCCACTAATATTTTGCCTCTTAAATGGCGGTTGTTGTCTACAGTTATCCCTCGCTTACTTTCCATCCTCCTCTTACTCTCAGTACTCCTTGTAGCATAACCTTGGAGCTTCTTATCCATCAATTGGTTAGCAATGCGTACGTCATCTTAGAATCTAGTTGGGTTTGCAGCAATCACATTTCCTTGAATGTTGTCCGGCAGCCCTCTAATAAACCTCTCTACTCTGTCCTCTTTGTTAGGGACCATTTTAGTACACAACACAATCAACTCTTGAAACCTTTGAGTGTAGACAGTCAAGTCGTTACCTTTCATGGTTAGATTCCACAATTCAGTTTTCATTTTTTGAATCTCGTTCCTTGGACAATACACCTTAGTCATCAACTTCATAAGTTCTACCCAACTCATGGCATAGGCGGCCTCATTCCTAATCGTTCTCTTGTAGGAGTTCCACCAAGTCAATGCACTATTCAGAAGCATGCACGAAGCATACTTCACTTGGTACTTCTCTGGACAGTTGCTAATATGGAAAAGTGTTTCCATCTTCTAGAACCAACAAGTCAACCCAACACCTCCTTCCGTTCCATTCAAGTTAAGTGGTTGGCACTTCAGGAAGTCTTGATATATGCACTCTCTAGCAGGCATAAATCCTCTGAAGTTATAGCCATATTCTCCTCCGTTCCCATTACCATTTCCATTTCCTCCATTTCCATTTCCTCCATCTTCGTTTCCTCCATTTACATTTCCTCTATCTCCATTTCCTCCATTTCCATTTCCTCCTACTACTTCTTGTTCGACCTCATCTCTCATAAGGTGTCTAAGGTTTCTGACAGCGTCGTGCACTCTCAATGCCATCTGTCGATCGCTTTGCTCATTGACTGCTTCTCGTGTCCTTGATGCTCTAGATCGTGTGTTAGGCATCTTCCTACAACATATCAACGTAACACTCGGTGAGATTCCTAGGTGATGCGAGATCACTAACGGGGTTAAATAAAATTTACGATTACTTCACATAGAAAATACATGACCAAATATATTCATGGAAACCCCATAACGCATGACGCAAAAAGCAAAAGTAAATCAAATTACGGCATCATATCATAGATAAATATCAATTTCATATCATCGATCATTAGTGATTACATCACATTGGTTTCAAAATACAGAAAATACGAGTTTCTAACACTACGGTCATCACTAAACGCTACTGGTCAATACTGCAACACTAATGAACATATCTAAGGACAGTAGCCCATGTGCTTCCTAGCACACGCCTCAAATCTGCCAACTCTCACTCTTGCATAAAATCAAAACCGTCATATCTGCCTCAACTCTCTCTGCATACGTGCCATACCGCATTGTATTCGGTCAACTCTCTGACTCTGAACACTCGTGGTGCCTCTGAGCCTCCTGTTATCCCTCTCCAACTCAGCAACTCTCTCAGTCAAAATAGTGACTGCTAACTCAGCCCTAACAATCCTACGTCCCTGCTCCCTCTGAACTCCCTCAATGGCCTATATACGATGGACTGGGATAGCCTCGGTGTGATCATCGAACCTCTGAACCAAATCTCCTAATGTCTCATATGTAACCTCTACTGCTCCCTCCTGAGCAGGCTCAGGGGTATCCTTTGGCATCACAGGATGCGTAACCCTCTCAACTTTGACCTCAACCGGGCCTCTCCTACCCGTCCCACTCTCCACTCGATCAATAGCCTCAACTACAACTCTAGCATCAATCCCTCTATCTCTAAGAGCATCCGGATAAGCGAAACACTCGTCAATCTCTGCTTGAATCTCAAGGTCAATCTCAATCCCGTCGCTCCTCTCAACATCAACATCCATCACTAAATCAGCCCCACTAGACCTAGACGGCTCATAACTCTTATCCTCGAAGTCAACTCTCAATCCAACCTCTCTAGGTACATATGGGTCAAATCTATCCTCTGAACAATCCTCTAAATCCATAGCTGTCTCAGGACTCCTAATCCTCTTAGGTGATGGTAAAAGATCTGCACGTGCATAAGATAATGCCCCAAGGGTAGGTGAAGATAAGGTACAAATGCAACAGGCGATCTACTCTTCTTGCGAGAACGGCTCGCAGAAGAAGAATCATGAGATGGTCTCTCGGAAAGGGCAGATGAACGATGAACACTCAGGACCAAAGAACATAATCGATGACCAAATCTCGTACCCGATGGTGATGCTGGCAATGAATGATCAGAAGATGAACGACTAGGTGTAGAATCAGATAAAGCATCCACAGGAGAATCCGAAGAAGTCTCTAACGGTGAACTCGATGATGAATCATCTGAAGAAAAATGATCCGAAGAAGAATAATCAACTAAATGTCTCATAACAAGACGATGAGTGGGTAACGGTCCAACCCTCTTCCTCGCAGTCAACATGTGTACCGGCCCGTTAAGATGGTAGTAGTACGGTCGACCATGGGGAATATTATAACAACCCGCAATTTTCATAAATGTAAATATCCATTTATTAAGTTAGATGATGTACTATCTATCAATTATATATGAACTCACCTTTTTCAGGGAAATTTTTCGCTTTATTACATTACATTACTTTGCCAATATCTCAATATGCAACATTTCTTGCATAACTAAAGTTAACAAGCTCACGCAACCTAACTATCGCAATCCTATCTTCATATATGTCAAGCAAACATCATAATATGTCAAGTCAATATCATAATATCATTATTACAAAGTACATTACTCATACAAGGTACCATTTGCAACATTATATCAAAACGGACTTTAAACCATTATCGGATACCCCTAAACCCTAGTTTCATGAAGGGTTAACATCTAAAGTGAATGCACAAGCTACTAAAGCATATGTACAAGTAATATAACATCTCATTTGAAATATAAAATCTCTCTAAATCAAAGTACAAGTCTTTAAAAGCTCAATATACAAGTCATTAAGCATGATCTCTAAAATAGCCGTTTTACCTCTGTTTTCATTCTAATTTCTTCACCACCACCTTTGTACAAGCTACTACACTCAATATACAATGTATAAACTCTAATTATTCTATTCATAAGCTTTCATACCTCTTCTTACACTCAAAACCCTAATTCAAAACCTTAAACCCTAAAACCGAGCTAGTTTCTAAACCATGACCCGTTTCTTCATTTTTATCCATTGTAAACCCAAACCAACACTCAATTAAGTTATAATAACTTAATTTAAAACATTCTCAATCACTTTCCATCATCATTTCACCATATTAACATCAATGTACAAGAAACAAAGCTAGAAAACCCTAATTGTGCCCTAATTGTAACTTTTGACCCGTTTACTCATTTTCTACCCATTTTAACCCAAACCACCTATCAAATTTTGATTATAATCCTTAATATAAGTCTTAGGATCAGTAACCTATCATTCCTAATCAAGTATACACGAAATTCAAGCTTGAAAACCCTAATTGAGCCCTAATGAACCCGAAATCAAAACCTTTGCAAAGTGACCCATTTGAAAGTTGTTCTTGCAACCAAGCACCTCAATGACCATGATACTTCTCTTCTAAGCAGCTTACAAGCATCTCACAAAAATATCTACTCCATTCTTGGTCTTAAAATGAGCCACATCACCCCTTTTTCTTTCTTCTTTAGCCGCGGCATCAAAGGGACAAAACAACACACCAAAGATACTTCTTAGCTTATACAACTCATCTAATAGCTTATCCTCATCACCCTCTAGGTCTCTTATGCGTCCTAACTCAGATTGAAAGCTTTCCTTGAGCTCTAAGGGTCATTCGACTATAAATAGCAACCTAAACACTTCATTTTTCTTCATCCCCCAGTTTCTCCTCTCATATAAACGCCCATACAAAGAAGAAATCCTTTGCTCTAATTGATCCTAAAAGGTCTTAAGTAGGCTCAGTACAAAATGAACAAAAGAAACCAAGAAACGAACCCGGGAGTCGTTATACTAGGCGTTACGATAACAAAAGACTTCGATTCCACTCCATATCTAAGCAATAAGCTCAAGACCCTAGGTTCTCTAAGATATATTCTGTATTCCACCTTTATAATGTTATATGATCAGCTAAAAACATAATATAAAGCTTTGAACCGAAAACCTATGTGTTATACCTTTTTGATCCAAAACCGTACACCTGAAACCCTAATTTCATGTTTTTACTTAATCCATGAACTAAACTTGTAAACTATTGTTATAATCTATCCCAATATGCTTAATTATCATTATAATAAGTAATTTGATAAGTCATGAAAGAATTTTAACTTAAAACCCGCGCGTTTTCATTTTGAAACCCTAATTTGACCCGTTTTACTTATCAGCTTAACGAATCGTTAATTTAAAATTGCGTTGTGTTAAATCTTTATATTTTAGTTTTTTATTAAAACTTATAAATGTATATTGCAATTTAAAATAAGCTTGCATTGGCAATTTGGACATGTTTTGTAAAAATTATCCATGCAAGGGGTATATATCGTAACTTTCAGAAACTTATAACTAAAGGACTAAGAAGTGTTAATTTTACAAAGTATATAACACAAGGGTCTATTTTGTCACTTTTAAAGTAAAGTTATACTTGTTATATTTTTTTAACTTTGAGGACCAAAAGTCATAAAAATAGCAAACTCCAAGGGTATATTTTGCCATTTTTCAACCTCAAAGGTCTAAAATGTAACATTCTGAAAAAGTATAAAAACACATTCAAAACATTCACAAGACCATAACTTAATTTAATATTGACGTGGCTTGAACATTTTCCAATATTGAATAAAATGCTTAAAAACTGCTTATGTTATAACTATTATATCATTCATCATCGATGTGCTTTCAAAAATCATGTCCCGGATTCCATATCATACCACAATACTAGGGAGCTTCATATTAAGGAGTTTCATCTTGGTATTACAGTTTCTGACTGAGTTGTTGGGTTTACGATTAAATGGCCCTAGCTTCTCAAACGTTACTGAATACTTCTGTATTATGATGTCCCCGAACGTGTTATGAAGATTTTAATATCAAAACCGACATCGCTGTAAATCATACATATTCAATCAAACAAGGACTTGACAATTAAACCCCAGTTGCCCGTCACTGAAGACCGTTACTATTCCATTTCATATACATTGCATCAATTTCCCAATAACTGTTCAGGTGAGTTTATAGCCTCGCATTTCAATCTTTTTATAAACCCGCGAGGGGGATACATGCTATAAACATGAATGCAATTATTTCTGTATGCTATTTCAATTTACTATTGCCTAAGTAACTATCTTTGCCCTTTAGGTCCCCATAATCAGAACCTTAATTACTTCTCCTAGTAAGCGCGAATGATGTGAATAGATCTATTTGGGCTGGACTCCCCGTTGGTGTACCCAGTTACGTGTAACCAATTGCACATCATTAGAAATCACGCGGGTTTTTGGGAAAGGTACCCGCAGGGGCAATAACGTATCACCATACCCTATAGGCCATTAGATCATGAGCTAATGAGAGCAAATAATAAAATATGTTTTTAATACTGGTGTATATCAAACGTAACCAATTAAGCGCATTTGCATTCAAATTATATTACTTAAACCTATGGATTTCACTCAACCTTTGTGTTGACTTTTTAGCATGTTTTATCTCAGGTAACTAATGGCACGGAGTGGCGAGGACATGAAGATGGAAAAACCGTTATCATTCAAACTTTATTGTATAGATTTTGGGAACCTCTCGTTTGTAAAAACTCTGAAGAAATAATGAATGATAACTTATTTTCAAAAACGACTCTTTTTGATTCGTTTTCTATGATTATGACTGTTGTACCTTGAAGTAATACCCCATATTAGCTTCCGCTGCTATATGTAAAAATGGGGGTGTTACAAAAATATATGTCAAATATGATAACATAATGGTGAAACTACGCGATAACCATACACGTTGATGCCTTAATATGTGTTACGATGTAAATTGATGCACTAAACATACATGTTGATGCCTTAATATGTACAAAGATGCACTAATCATATTCATCGATGTCCTAATATGTCCAGTGATGCACTAAACATACAAATGGATGCCCTAATATGACAAATGATGCACAAAACAGGTAAAGCAATCACTGATGCCCTAATGTGTTCATCGATGCACTAAACATACACACGGATGCCAAAGTATTTCCAATGATGCACTAAACATAACGAATACACTAAACATACAAACAGATGCCTTAAACAAACAAACAAATGCCTTAAATAAATAAACAGATGCCCTAAACAAACAAACAAACAGATGCCCTAATGTGTCCAATGATGCACTAAACATAACAAATACTCTAAACATACAAACAGATGCCCTAAACTAACAAACAGATGCCCTAATGTATCCAATGATGCACTAAACATAACGGATACACTAAACATGCAAACTGATGCCCTAAACAAACAAACAGATGCCCTAATGTGTCCAATGATGCACTAAACATAATGGATACACTAAACATACAACAGATGTCCTAAATAGGACAAACAAACAGATGCCCTAAACAAACAAACAAACAGATGCCCTAATGTGTCCAATGATGCACTAAACATAACAGATACACTAAACATACAAACAGATGCCTTAAACATACAAACAGACGCCCTAATGTGTCTAATGATGCACTAAACATAACGGATACAATAAACATGCAAATAGATGCCCTAAATAAACAAACAGATGCACTAATGTGTCCAATGATGCACTAAACATAATGGACACACTAAACATACAACAGATGTCCTAAACAAACAAACAGATGCCCTAAACAAACAAACATATTATAACACCCCGTGTTTTAGGACAATGTACGACGTTAATAAAGTCACCATTTATTTTTAGTATTGTAAGCAAACAAAAACAAACAAATAGATGCTCTAATGTGTCCAATGATGCACTAAACACAACGGATACACTAAGACAGTACAAAGAAATTGCCACTAAATTTGTCCATGATGCACTAAAACATAACAAATGACACACTAAACATAACAATGCACTAAAGTGTCGACAAATGGATGCACTAAATTTATTTGTCTATCTGTACATTCTTTACCAGGATTATACCTTCCCTGTAGAAGGCATAACATGTAAAACACAATCCAAAGGTGATTTGCTTCTCTAATCTTAGAGCTAGATCTATCATCTAGGTAGTTTTGACTGCTGTGTGTTTCTAACACCAAGGCACCCTGATGGCCCTATCAAGGCTGATCAAAGTTTGCTTTCATAAGATTATGGCAAGGGATTACATGCACAAAGTATGTATTTGTACCATTTGCACCTACAGTTTGTATATGAGATACCCATGGTGATAAGGTGATCAAAGCACACTAGCATGACTTGCAGATTAGTAAAGTAGTTGCCCTGCCCATAATATGTAACATTATTAGAATTAGATTGTTTGCTTTATGAAGTTTGCAAATTTTCCACACACAAATAAACTTAAAGCACGACTTGGAAGCAATCCAATTCAAACACAACAAATTCCGACGCAATATATTTTTCTTACAACCAGATTCACACAAATGTTATACAAAAACACAAAGTTCCCCACAATAAATCTACAAAAACACATGCCCTAAATTTTACACGATTCACAGACGCATACTAATTATGTTAATTATAATTGTAATACCCAATAATATAACAAAATCAACATTAAATTGAACAAAGAATAATTTACAGACTACTATTGCTCTAGTTCATATGTTCTTATATCTTTACTCTTCTCATTTGTATTTTTGATTGTATTTTTTATGTGAATCTTTGTTTTATGTTTTTTGATCAATTATAGAATGCCGTTTTGATGTAATCTGTGTTTATGTTTGATCGATTTTTAAAGAAAATGCCGGTTTGATGGAATCTGGGTGTTTTTGCTGTCGATATGAATTTCGTGTCCTTGTAGTTTGTTATAAAAATGAAAGCAGCGATGTAATTTGTGTCTATGTAATATTCCCTATATAGCTTATTAGTAATGCTACTAATAAGCTATCTCCTATAACCAGAAAACCCTAAAATACCCGAAAATAAAAAATCACATTATCTTTCAACACATAGAAGCAATAATATATTAAGATATCAAAATTGGCCGTGGTATACCATGTCAGCCCTAAAGTATACAAAACAATGCCCTAAAATATACAAACGGATGCCCTAAAATATACAAACGGATGCCTTAAAATATACAAACGAATGCCCTAAATACTTGTATCAACATATTATGTTTCCAATTATCTAATTTTTTTATCAGCTAAATAACAGTTTTTGGACAATCCATTTCATACCACATAACCTAAGGAAACGTCAAAATTAATTACTTACCAGGAACGAGAGAATTCCATAAAAAAGTTGCACAAAAGTACTAGAAAGATCACGATGCTAACCTTAATATCAAGAGCAAACAAACTACAAAAAATATGATTCCACATGCATCAGGATCGAGATCAAAACATTATTTAGAACTACTTTTGGAATTCCGTCTGCCGTTGGTATGAAGGCATTGGAACACATGAAGAGAATTGAAAATAAAAGAATCAAAATGGAGGAGAGCCAAAAAAAAAACGTAACCAACTAGAATGGAACTGCCGAGCAAGCTCAAACAGCAGACCCACAATGCAGTATACTTCTCCAGCTAGTACACAGTTCCGGAAGATATCTTATTGTTGCTCTTAAACCACAAAGAATACATCAGCAGGTGTATGAAATACCAAAGAGAACATTAGAACCTTTTGGAAAATAATGCAGTTAGATTGCTTTCTGAATTTTAAACATAACGAGCACAATTACCACATAAATGATGATATTAAAAAACCACATATTTTAGCTGACCAACAATTCATGACAGAAAACAATGAACCCCAAAAAGTGGATACAAAGTAGGAAGAAGAAGTAAGCCTTGCCTTCAATTGAATTGTGCAAAAGTTGGACCAACTTATTTGAAAAGACATGAATGAAAACCATAAAATGTTATACACTTGTCAATGAAATAATGTGAGATACATTTATTTGTGGTCATGTATTTTATCCAGTAATGGCATAACAAAGCCTTATAGGTAAGAGAAACGACTAAGGAGCTAACCAAAAATGAGAAAAATATTGCTAGTCAAGATGGCGATGTCGGTAGGGCAAGCGGGTAAGGAAATTGCAATTATGTATCATTTGCTATTAGGAGTGTTTCTAACTATTTATAATGCATGCAACCTGCTAAATTTAGATATTCTCATAATATAGTTATTTTTATTCATATTTATGCATTCATTATTGAAAAGAAATGGACAAAAAGCACTTGGACCATCGGACACAGCCAATTTAAACCACACTGATATACCCTGTTCTATCTTATTACATGACTCATACATACTTCTCCACATAAAGTACACAAATAGATGCTTTAAAATATACAAACTGATTCCCTTAAATATACAAACAGATGCCCTTAAAATAATCAAATGCCCTTAAATCATACAAATGCCTTAATATGTATAACTGATGCCCTAATACCATACAATATTAAACTGATGCCCTAATACAACCATAATACATATGCACAAAACAAATAGACTAATGCCTTAATACTTTACTAACAGATGCCTTAAACAAACAAACAAACTGATGCCCTAATACCATATTAGAACAAATGCCTTGAACCAACAAACAAAGTTATGCTCAAATACACTTAGATAAATCAAACATATGCCTTAATGACACAGAAAAACTAATACATATGCACTAAAATAAATCAAAAAATAAATATAAAATCAAAATTAACTAACATACAGTTGTCTGAATGTTCTTGTTCTTTTGGAAGAATCTTTTCAAGTGTTCTGAGTTGCTGAAAACGAAAATTGTAATTTTGTGCATCTCATATTATTCAATATTAAACACATATGCTTCAAATTAGTGTATCACACTTATAAACTCTTATTCAGACATTTTAACAAACACCTCATAAGCAATTTTAACTAACATATTTTTTCAGACATTTTAACAAACACCTGGTGATCAATTCTAACAAATACTAAACATACACTTGATTCATAAATCTTAATTTACAACTTACTACTTATCAACTAATACACAAACAATAATTACCTGATAAAGTATGTATTTCAGCAAATGAAGATGAATCTCGAAAAGAGGAAGAGTGACGAGCCATCTGACGACGGAGAGAGTGGTGGTGCGTGGCCAATTGGTGGTGTTTTGATGGTGGTGGTACCCGCGGTGGTTGCAATGGTGTTTAATGTCGGAGAGTGTATGTGTGGAAGGCGGAGTGTGTTTGGTGGATGAATAGAGTGAGTTTGGGTGGTTGACAATATTACCCCTGGTTTTTTGTTTATTTCATTTGCTACCCCTGAAGTTTGAGATGTTTCAAAAGGTACCTTGTAGTTTTGTTTTCTAGGTTTTTTACGAACATAGGGTTTTCCTTAGAACCCATCCCTATATATATATATATATATATATATATATATATATATATATATAGGCTCCGGTTCTATTGAGAATGTTTTTATTTTGAGAAGATTGAGAAATCTTCGTTTGAGCAAATTGATTCATATTTTTTATTTGATTCACAAGTAAAAATCATTTAATAGTGAATCAAATCTATAAATCACAAATTTGATTCACAAATCAATGCTAAAATTGAGTTATGGTCATGATTCCTTAAATTTGTATAAAAGATTCAGTATTATACTTATATCGCAAATCGAGATATTTTTTAACATTGATTCGAATTTTTTTACACATTTTGGATTATAATCACATTAGAATGAGTTTTACGCTTAAAAAACTTGAATCAAAGTTAAAAATTTATCAATTTTGAAAACCTTCTCAATCTTCTCAAAATAAAAACCTTCTCAATCGATCCAGCTTCTATATACATATATATATATATATACATATATACATATATATATATATATACATATATACATATATATATATATACATATATACATATATATATATACATGATGATCTCACACTTGTTGCCGAAATATATAATCCAATATATATTTTTGACACTCTTTATTGAGCAAAATTAAATTAAGGAGCGCTTGGATTATTTCTTAGGATTTTATTCTAGAGTTTTAATAATCGTCACTCCACATTTGTCGTATATCGGCACACACTAGGATTATAAATGCAAAACACAAGTCTCAAGTAACGCATTTACAACCTATCTTTCTTATTGAGAAATTTTAATGATAATTTTTTTTGAATTACTAATCATAGGAACATCATAACTATTAGTTAGTATTCCGATTAATATGCACTTCATTATAGGACTTCTCATAATTATTTGCCTCTTTGCATGCTTATTCATATATATTCTTGCTTGCTAAGTGTTTATGTGAATTAGTCTTGATTGCTATAAAAATTAGGACTTCCTGCAAAATGGTCACAAAACAGTCTACCTTTTTACTAATTTCTAGAAGAAAACAAAAACTTGGACAATCAGGGCTTTTTCCAGGTGGCGGCCCCCTTAATGATAAGGAGACTGGTCACATAGATAAAGGGGACGGCCATCTGGAACATGTTTTTTACTGTTTCTTTATGCTTTTTGACCCTTTTTTACCTAGACCCAGCTATAATTTCCTAGAAATCACCAATATTTCTTGGCTTTGTTTTCTAACAATGTCTATCCATCCTTAATTACCTCATGCTCCTAGTACAAATTAGCCCTCATTCTCACTATTATCATCTCATTCATCTTGTATTCTCCAATGTCTTCTCCTCAAAAACCCTTCTCCAAACCTTCAAAGGTAGCCAAAATGTTCGTAAGACCCGTATGGAGAAAGAAGTTGAACTAGTGTAACACATACAATGGGGTTGATGTTAACTTACCTACACCAATGCCTAAACCACAATCTCCTTTCAATGAACCCTTACAAGAAAACTCTCCTACTACTCAATCAAACTAAAATTCACTACAACCTCATTCACTTCCACTTTGTGATCCATGTGTCACTAGAGTTGGCCAAGCTCTCATTCCACCTCAAAGTGTCAATCAAACTCAATTCACCCAACCTCCATTTCCTCACTTACTTATCAATCCACGTGTTGCAAGTATGCTTCATGCTTAATCTCTACCCTCACCTCAAGGTGACAACCAAACTCCACCTCCACCTCCACATCCTCCCTCTCCAATGAGGGAACAACTTATTAATGACATAAATCAACTCCAAGATTTATCAAACCTTCTAGCCATGCACCTTTCACAACGTACCACTCCTTCATTACCCTATTCTCTAAACTTGTCTCACACTTTTAACTTAAATCAAGTTGAACATCATGTTGTCTATTGCCCATGTTGCCGTTACAACCAAACCTAATTCTTAGCCCAAAGTAAAGATCTCAATTGGATTGAATTTCTTCTTACTCGCCACTACCACCACTTCAAGTTCAACGAGACTATCCTCCAACAACCACCTTCGCTCCAAACTCTCCACCAACAACCAACTAAGCATGTTACATGCTCACCTTTTCTCTCTTTCTAATAAAAGTCTAACCCACTAACTTTGCAAGCAAGTCCTATGGCATCCTATGGCAATCTAGGCAAATTAGGACCTTTGTAGTTTCTATTTATGTAGAATGTATTATTATGCTTTAAGCATAATATTTCATTCGATGTGTGCTTGTTGTATGATTATGTTTTATACACAATATTTATGTTTTAAATGAATGGTCTTGAACCTAATGTTTTAATTTACAAGTCGTTCAAACCCGTGCGATGCATCGAGCTTCGTTTTAGGATAAATTGGACTTTTACTTCAATGAAATATGATATAAATTCAAGAATTAAATAACAACTTCCCTCCTAATCACCTTCACCCCACATCCCATTTAACCTCCCATAAACTTCATGCACCTTTTTTATTATTTAACTCCCCATCTCCCAATGACTGCTATGAAAAGAGGCTCACAGGACAGTTCTCATCCCTCCTTATTAGATTGACAAGAACCGAGGACCTTCTATCTACAGGCTCAAGCTCTTTTGGACACTCAGATTTCTGATGCTCTACACAACGAATTAACAAAGCCAAAGAAGCGAATAACAATAACTATATTGAAATCAGAATGTGCAGGATAGAGGTGGGAAAATACATAGGTACAGATTAACTCATCAACAACCTTTAGTCCATTATTTTTAAATTTATGCTTACAAAGCTATACTTAATGTATATATGTACAAAGCTATACAATTAGCATCAACAATCCACATATTGTGAATGAAGTAAACATGTTTCAAAATTTAAATACACTTTGGGTTGACTTTCAACCTGCTTGAAAGTCATTCCAAAAAAGATATAACAGCAAACCGACCCATAATTAGGTAAATGGGTCTAAGCTGCCACATTTGATGGAAGTAAGCCTCCATATATATATATATATATATAAATACATTGTTAAGCAGCTAAGGACATCACCAAAGCCGCAACTAAATAAATACAATAAATTCCTTGCAACAAACATACAACTAACCGTGCAAATAGATAGACTAAATACCTAACATATCATGTTATTCAATATCTTCAAGCTAAGAATTATTACAAAACATTATAGTTGAGAACTGATCTGATGGGCTTTAAGCACATAAATACACACATCTAACACCTTCTTTTCTTTGGATATTCATAGGTCAAATGCAAGCTCACTTTTATTTTCTCAACCCTATAACCAACTCTTGTTACATATCCTATGGTAAAATTATGCTTACACAACACCTCTGGGTAATTTATTTAACTATACACATGCCTAGTTGTTACACAGTTAAGCTAACATCAAAAGCGTAGGAGACCATGGCAATTTAAACAAATGTGACCCATTCTTCATCATGGGAAAAAGGAGTTAAAGTTACTTGCTAGCTGTTATAGAAAACAGTGAACTTAAAAGTTGGCTGATTTAATAATCTGGTAGCGAACATAAGAAACTAGAAAGGGTGTGTTGCATAAAATGCAATCTGCCATTTAACATACCCCTAAAATAGATATGTGCAATAATCGTATTTTCACGTTTCACTATAAAAATTACATGTGGTTGAGGTTTCCAAGTACAGCAGATGCTGCAGCGGTAACTTGACCATTTGAGGCTTCATTGGCTTCAAGTGTGTTTGCTACTATTGATGCACCCTTCGAATAAACTAATGTCGGGCTGTCATCAAGCGGATGCTTTCTAACACAACGGCTGCCAAGCGTAGCCCTTTATCCACCGTTGCGGTGCTTTCGAACCTTCCCTTATACCGCAACAGATTATATAACACAAATGTGCCTACATGAAATTATTTACAAAAGACAAATTAAGAAATCAAATATCTAAACTAACTATACCAATATGACATATACAATAACAATATATGTTACAAAAACATAGCTAAAACTTACCCGTGTAACCTATGAGAGAGCTATGTAGCATTTTTTAGAAAACCAAATATTCAATTTGGTTGATGTAGGCTATGAGCATCAGATGTGTAAAATGTTATATGTTAATTTTATATTTTGGTTTCAACACTTGGTTATGCCTTTTTTATGCTAAGTTAAAATATTTTTTATGGAATGGGGACTGAGTCATATAGAGAGCTTCTATCTTAGTATATATAAGAGAAGTGTGAACTTACATTGAAAACCTGCCCATAGAGCATCTACGTAAGAAGCTGCTACTGAAACTTTGTCAGTAGGACCATTATCCATTGATAGCATATCAAAAAAATCTATAGCAAAATAAAATTTAGGAGGAGAGATGGTATCAACAACCTCCTTTGCCAATAAAAGCCCAAAACTACACAGTTTATGCAAGAATTCAATTTCTTAAGAAAGGCATTATAAAAACAACCTCATTAGATTCTAATCAAGAAACTTATAAACAATATAGGAGCAGCAACCTAAATGAGGCTGTTACACTTCTCATTCATTACTTTTTAGCTCCATATCATCTGATAATAAAGGGGAAACCACATGATCCAGTTTGCAACATATCAATGAAGAACCTAAGTAATCACATGAAGATTATTATGCAATAACAAATTCCAGTCAAAACGGCTAAGTGAAACCAATTTATTTTACAAAAACAACATTGGGTTACATAAAAGTCTAAACTTTTCGATACCCTTTATCAAGAATCATATACATATGTAATAAAATGCCATTAAAATTCGCCAAGACGAAACTATCAAATTTTTACCTCCAATTTTCTAGAACATGATCTCTTCCTGACTGATATTGCACCGATTCAGTCCAAGCCTAGCGACATGTCAAAATGTTTAAATGGTTAGTTAAAAAAAATTGTTGTATATATTAATTTCAAAGCACACGCAAAAAAATAAAATAAAGAACAACTTACAGCCAGTCGAACATACTATAGAGCCACTTTTCAGGAAAACTTTTGGTACTCACACCAGGAGAAAGAAGCCGCCATTTTTCACATTTGTCGCAACAAACCCAATCTTCCTAGACTACCGGAACCACCATAGCCGCAACTACATTAGATCCTAGTGTAACACCCCCAAATTCTGGTATGCAACAGAATGGTAACAATAGGGTGCTACGTCAAAGCACAACAATCAAGATATAGGAAACGACCTTAAATGGACGTTTTAAGATAAGATTTCATTCGATGCCATAGCAAAATATCAGAGTTCATACATTAGGTCCCATATGTTTTAAAAGTCATAAACATTTCCACATACGTTTAATTAAACAAAAGCTTCATACTACCAAAAGGTGATCACACATACATTGGGTACATTAAAAGGTTCCTTAAAGCTTTTCGATCTCTTACCCTCTTTTTCAAGAAATTTCACTATACATAAGTATAAAATGCCCATTAAAATTCGCCAAGCACGAAACGAACACATTCCATTCAATTTTTACCTCCACATTTTTCCTAGAAACATAGAATCTGTCTTTCCTGTAACTGATATATTATGCACCCCAGAGTCAGGTTCCGGAAGGGATTTCGTCACTAGATAATCCCTGTGATTACGCTGAATTGCTCTTCGTGCATGTTGTAATAGCCTAAGAATGTCCTTGCAAGTGTAGGATGTATTGCTTACCTAATTCAGAAGAGAAATCTGTTGAGGGTGGTGTCGAGTGAGGTAGATGGTAGACTAACTCATTAGTGTTATCAATAGCAAAGCACGCTAAGAAAGTCACTAAATCGTAAGAAGAGTAGAAGAAATTCATTAGCATAGTTTTAGGTCGGCTTATGATCAATTGGAGTCACGGGATTGGTGACTTCTCCAGTATAGAGAAAGCTTGTATAAATGCTACTTTCGATGTAAGGGCACTCATCATGTGTAATATAATCAAATCATAGGGTCGAGAGAAATTAGCTCTTGGAATCAATCATTTCCAAATGAATTGGGAAGCACTGGAGCTAGTTTTATCCCTGCAGAGGTCGGGACATAATCCGGTGAAGCTTGGAGGGAAGTTATAGTTTAGGGAAGAGAGGGAAGAGGTGGAAGTAAGCAGAGGGAGATGAGAAAAGTAGTTATGAGAACGAGGAACGAAAGAGGAAAAATTGAAGCAGCCATTAATGGATGATTATTCACCATAAGTTACTGTATTGTCAGCAACAATATCCTCCTATATATTCTTTCCTTAGTACTGACCGGAATAATAACACCCATAATGCCACAACGACAATTAGAATTCCTAGTTGATGACACACCCCCAAAATTTGGTAGGCAAATTCCAATTAGCAATTAAAAACTGGAGATAAGGTATACTCAATATTGGCGTAGTGCTTACGTCATAGGAGCTCATATCATGATGCATTAGCTTAGGCAATCGATGAAGCTGTTTCGACAATGAATCGGTTATCGTTGTTGCTGATGTACGCTGGGCGTTCTGGACTGGGGGGTGAATCGTTGTAAGTGCAAATCACACTACGCATAGTCAGTCGACTGTCGTTTGATGAGCTTTGTAAAGGGCGATCGCATTTGTGTATGTGTGTATATTGGATGATAGAAACACGTTTCCACATAATCGGTTATTGGAACACATTAAAAGAGACGTTTCATCACGTACCGAAATAATTGCGTAGACCCCTTATTATTAGTTTTTATAGATACTAAAAGTCAGGCTATATTAGACATTTAAATATTAACACAACCATAATAAAAATTAACACAGAATCACTCTTCATAATTGATATCACATGTAAAGGAACTCCATCCTAAGTGTTTTCATACCATAGGGAACCTTGAAATTAAACATTAGCCTATAAACTTCAACACAAAGGTGAGTTACTATTACTTATCCCCATCAAAATTGATTTCATAGAGTTTCATCTGTAAAATGAGGGAATCATTAAGAATTTAAGTCTCTCCTACATGTCCAGTGACTATGAAAACAAAGTCTAGTTTTAAGTGATTTAAAGGCAAATTAATGGCCATACTTGAGTGCGCTAAGCTCATGGTCCACCCCAGTATTTAAGCAAAGACATGAAGGTCTAGGGCGTTTGGTGACCAATCTGCAGTAGACCTAGGGGTACCGGCGATTAAAAGGAGATGTAAGCAGGTGCAGGTGGTGTGTCCTGATCGAGAGAGGGCACCCACCCATGGCGGGAAAGCAGAGGGTAGGGAAAATTTTATTGTCGGAGATGACGAGAACGTAGATGGGCGACTATAAGGCAGATTCCAAAGAAATAAATTGACAAAAAGTAGTAGGTGACTGGGTGGTGGTTTGGGTAGTTGGGCTGCATTCGGGCGGTAATTGTTTGGAGCCGCGGCACTTCCATGGGGGCTATTAGTTCGGGAAGGGGATGCGGGGTGACACGTGGGATCGCGTGGCGCCCGGCTGGCGAGCGTGGTCCAGTAAGATTGACAACACTCGCTATTTGTTACTTTGTTCTTGTAGCGACTTGGATCCCATTCTATTTGCTAATGCGCGAAGCCTTCTACAATAATTAAGCCTAAACTCCTTACCACCGCAACGCTCCTCCTTGTGTATTACTATCTTGGGTCCAAACCTACAGCATGACTTGGCAGTGGTTAATATTATTTCTGGAACCGGGAAAATGAGCATTGATTTTGGAGAGGTAAAGGTGTAGCTAGGACTCACAGTCTGGTCGAGGCTAGAACTGGTGGGCGATAGGGGATTTGTGTCTTGCTGGATTTTGTTGATGGTTGGAGCTCCAGGTTACTGTAGCGGGGAAGGCGGGGGAGCGGGGGGAGGCCGCTGCCGCGTGGTGCGCAGTGCGTACGGTGGGTGGGGGATTATTACTTTTTATATATGGAGGCGACCCGACGGGGGGTGTGGACTGTCCTAATTTATTTCAGTTATTTAATAATCAACCATTAAAAACCTTCATAACTGTCCACCCTTACACAAACATCCAAATCTAACACTTGAGGTGTAAAACTTCCTATATAGATGCTATTGTAATTGAATACAACCCTCCGTTTTCAGATTATGGTTTGTGTGGTTGATCGGTAAAAAACAAACAAGTTGAGTTCAGTTCCGTCGTAGAATGATCATGCTATGATAGATTTAGTAGATATTGCCCCTAGCTAGGACAGCGGCTAGTGGGAAGCATACCAATCGGAGGCTCAGGAAAGGGTACAGAAGGTGGAGTATGGGGCGGTTGTTGGGTGGATGACGGTGTCATACAATTGGGGTGTGTTTGGGTTTTATGACTGAACTTCTGTACCGAGATGGTTATTTTATTAAGTTAGAGGATATTTGGTACAATTCCCTAGCTATTGATGTTTATATTTATTAAATAAACCTATAAATAAACTCACGCTTTTATTAGGAGTATTACTATTTTTAGCTTTATTACATTTAAATTACTTGGCTCAATTAGACTAATATGCATTTAGTAACCTCATAACTTCAAGGTAACGGACTCGGTACAACCTTCGTATATGGAAAATTCGATCTTCATAGTTGAAATCTAGACAAACAATCATAACATTTCAAGGTACAATGTGATTCAGTATGTCATTATGACAAGGAGAAAGATTATTAACTATAAAGAAAGAGTGCCATTGGCAACATCGATATCATTAATGGGCTTTAAAAACCGATTGATCGAGTGCTCCTAAATCCCTAACCTTTATGGAAGGGTTAACTCCTAAAGTGAAATGCACCAAGCTACTAAATCATAGTACAAGTTTAATTATAAATCTGAATTTGACATATAAACCACCAATCACTCTCAAGTTCCACACTACACAAACAAACCCCCCCCCAGCTCCCACACAAGCCCCCTCCACCCACATAATCCCCCTACCCCCCCTCCTACCAATGCCCCCCCACCCCCCCCCCCCCACCCCTACCCCCCCCCCCCCCCCCCCCATGATAATCTATAAGTAAGCCCGTCTTTACCTCCATTTCATTCACAATCTCTTCACTATCACTTGGGAAGCAAGCTTAAGATATCTCATTTTTCAAGATGTTAACCCTAATATTTCTATTCAAAAGGCTTTATTTACATACTGTTTTATACACTCAAAACCCTAATCCAAAACCCAAGAGACCCTATAATCCGTAGCTAAATAGTCTCTCCTTACCCCACACCCCGCCCCACACATGACCCCCTGTTCTTGGACCCACCCCTCTCATCCATTTTATCCCCATTTCGCCCTACAACCTAAACCATCCCATCAATAAGATTTGTAAAAGCTTATTTTACAATCATTTATACAATTCCTATATCTAATGAATTATCTATCATTACATTCAATCATTTATAAGTACCTCATCTTGTAGGTAAAATTATATCCTGAGAAACCCTAGAAATGTACCTAATTGGTTCTATTTAACCCGATTACTTGTTTTAAACATTCTAACTCCCAATAATGTACCAAAACCAGGGCCATCTAGAAACTCATAAAATACTAGTTTATTACAATTCAATTATCTATCTATTAACTTGACCAAAGTACAAGGAAAATCAAAGCACTAGTAAAATCCTTAAAGAATCCTAGGAAAACCTAATTATGCTACCCTAAATTAATGACGCTTTGACCCGTTTCTCAATTTCAACCTCATTTTTAACACGATAAAAACCAAACGACAAATTTCATGATGATTCTACTTTATATAATCCCTAGGATTTGTTATTCCATCATTCGTAATGCTAGAGTATGCCAAATATAGCCAGGGAAAAGTCAAGAAACAATATGATAACCCTAAACGAGCCCTACCGTCGATACCGTACTTCCCATTTGTTCAATTCTAATTAGTTCTTCAATCCCAAAACAAATATGCTCTACATTTAACCTCAATTACGTTAATAATACCTCACGACAACCCCAACAACCACCTCTCCTCCAACACAAACCACACCAACACCTTCAACCAACCAACCCACCACCACTTTCTTCCCTTCCATTCCCAATATACATCCCCCATTCACATCCCCTCCCCCCCCCCCCCCCCCCCCCCCCTAAACGCACAACCCACCCCCCACCATAGAAGAAACACCCCCCCCACCACATCCCATCCCACAAAAACCAAAAAACCACAACATATATTGTGTGTGTAAAACTCTTTTGAAGAAACCCCAGTTTCAGAACCCTAAAATGGACCGGTTTGCGATTCTATGACCTTTTATAGAACCCTCTCTAATTGCTACCAAGTTCCAAAATATAACCAAATGATTGGAAACGCTAAGTCTATCTCTCAGAATGTTAGAAATAGGGTGTAGCGACGGGGAAGACATTCGTAGGCTAGAGATGACTCGCAACTTGACTTATCCTGGTCCACTTTGAGAAGTCATCATGGCTTCTCTTTAGCTTACTTTTCAGCCCGACTCTACTAGCAACAAAGAAACATGGCGCCAATCACATTCTAGCTAACTTTCTTAGACCCTCATCATCATTTCAATTTCTTGCTTATACAACCTTCTATACTATGACCCCTATGAGGTGTCAGGTCCAGCATCTTAATGCACGATCTGCTTATTTCTCATCTTGCTTGAAAACTAAGCTCATCGTAATATTAAAGCCATCTACTTTGTTACATTTTCTTCATCCCCCACTTCCTTCCCTCTATAACGCCTGTACACTTTAGTACGCAACTCCTTTGCTCAATATGTATATCTATAATAGATCCTAAGAAGGAACCAAAGAAGAAACTCTCATAGTACAGAAAGTAAATGCCAACGAGCACAAACGCCTAAAATGTTAAAAAAAGAACTATAATAAAAGCATTTTCAAACTACACTATAATAAAAACCGCAAAATATAAACACAAAAAACCAAACAAAGAAACAGAATCAAAACTCGGAGAGTCGTATTACTCTCATAGCCATACGATACAGTCCGGAAGTCCCGATGTCTGACTTCTGTTTCCAAGCTATGTAACTCTCAATACCAGGTTTCTAAGTTTATATCTGCTCATGTAAGTCATAATGTCATATTTTTCATGCTAAAATCATAATTAATATATAGCTTCCTGACACGCTTCAAACCTAAGTGTTTAGGCTCCTTTATGATTCCAAAAACCGAGCACCGAACTAATTTCATGTTTTTACTTAAACTATGAGTAAACTTGTAAACGGTGCTTCCGTTGTTGATGCTCTTTTTGGAGGCATTCTATCAACAAAAGATAACACGTAATAAGAATGATATCACAAGTATAATGCTTGTTCTTCTTTAAAATGATTAAAGAGAAATGCTTATTCTTGAAATGCTTAAAGAATAATGCTTCATTTAAGCATTTTTAACAATGGTGATATCTAAAGGTTATGGTATGATGATGAATGTATGATGGATGAATGATGAATGAATAAAGTGGTAAGAAACAACAAGGTAGGTAACGGGATTACCTTTGTATTTAAGAACAACTTGCCTTAGTACTATACATAGTCAAGATTTGACAAGTGTTTTTATTTATACCAAGGTTAAAGCTAAAAACCAAAATTTAAACTAGAAACTAGATGACCATTCCATGCGGTTCTGGAGTTCAATGATAGAGTTCATGAGTTTTTCTATGTCTTCTTGGTGACGAGTTTCCATATCATTGATGACTTCTGCCAATTTAGCAATTCTGTAGCGAGCTAAGGAGATCTTATGGTTGGATCCTATTTGCTTTCTCTGGAGTTTAGTGATCTGGGTATGAGCTTGCTGGAGTTCTGCTGCTAAGGCGTCAAAATCACGTTGGATGATTATTGTTCCTTTACCGAGACCTTCGATGCTGTTTTCAATCTGTTCAAAACGTTCAGGAGGGATTTATTCTAGATAACATTGGATACCCTGAATTTGCTCTTCGTGACATTTGATAGCTGATTTCCGAGAAGTTTCACCAATCTTAAGAGCTTGAGGTTAGGATGGGGTAGATGGAAATAACTGCATTGGTGAAAGGAGTCCTTCTGGGAGAAAGAATTCTTGTGTTTTAGGAGGTATGACATTTGGATGTTGGTTTATTATAGAAAGCTTTTATAACTTCTTGGTATGGATCGTCAGGAGATAGAGTTGATGAAGTTAGTGGGACAATTCCAAATGGATTGGAAGCACTGGAGTAGGTTTTTCCTGGAGAGGCCGGGACATAATCCAGAGAAATTGGAGGAAGATAGTTTGGGAAATTGGAAGAAAAGGCATCCTCCAAATTAGAAATAGGACGATCGGGGGAAGACATCGTTCTGTTAATAACCCAGCGATAAATAATATAAGTTATTTATCTAGTAATATAATAGTTATGTACCTTTACATACCATTCCGAAAGATATAGCGGCACGGAGGACTTTCTTTGATGGAAAAGAAAAATAGTTATAGTTAAGGTTTCAACCTTGTTCTCTATAACGTAGGCTCTTGATACCAAATCTGTAACACCCCCATTTTTACATATAGCAGCGGAAGCTAATCTGGGGTATTACTTCAAGGGTACAACAGTCATAATCATAGAAAACGATTCAAAAAGAGTCGTTTTTGAAAGTAAAGTTATCATTCATTTATTTCATCAGAATTTGTACAAAAGAGAGGTTTCCAGAATCTAAAATACAACATTTGAATGATAACGGTTTTTCCATCTTCGTGTCCTCGTCACTCCGTGCCATTAGTTACCTGAGATAAAACATGCTAAAAAGTCAACACAAAGGTTGAGTGAAATCCATAGGTTTAAGTAATATAATTTGAATGCAAATGCGATATTTGGGTTACGTTGATATACACCCAGTATTGAAAACATAATTTATTATTGCCATTAGCTCATGAATCCGATGCCTTAGGTTATAATGATAATATTGCCCCTGCGGGCACCTTTGCCAAAATACCCGCGTGATTTCTAATGATGTGCAATTGGTTATCGTTACTGGATACACCAACGGGGAGTCCAACCCAAATATATATATTCACAACATTCGCGCTTACTACGGAGAGTAATTAACGGTTCATGATTATGGGGACTTAAAGGCAAAGTAGTTACTTAGGCAATAGTAAATTGAAATAGCATACATAAATAATTGCATTCATGTTTATAGCATGTATCCCCCTCGCGGGTTTATAAAAAGATTGAAATGCGAGGCTATGAACTCACCTGAACAGTTATAGGGAAATTGATAGCAAAGGTATATGGAATGAAAGTAACGGCTTTGTCACGGGAAACTTGGGGTAATATATGTCAAGTCTTAGTTTGGTTGAATAAGTTAGATGTTACATCGATGTTGGTTTAAAAATTATCATAACACCGTTCGGGCCATCATAATTCAGAAGTCATTCAGTAAACATTTGAGGAGCTAGGGCACTTTAAATCGTAAACCCAACAACTCAGTCAGAACGTAATACCAAGATGAAACTCCTTAATATGAAGCTCCCTAGTATTGTGGTATGATATGTTTTGTGGTATTGATATGGGTCCGGGACATGTTTTTTGAAAGCACAAGCAGATGATGAATGATATAAGGATTAGAACATAAGAGTTTTAAGCATTTTATTTAATATCTGGAGATGTTATGCCAGTGGGATCGTTAATTAAAGTTATGTCTGGTAATGTTTGGAATATGATTTTACTCTTTTTCCTAAATGTACATTTTAGACCTAGGGTTTGGGAAATTGAAAGTAGACACCCTTCGGGTTTCGCATTTTTTCGACTTTGGGTCCTTCAACTTTTTTTGATTATACCAAGTAAACCTTATACTTTTATAAAGTGACATAAATAGACCCTATAGTTATAACTTTGAGAAAATGACAAGTTTAGTTCTTTTAGTTTTAAGTCTTATGAATTTACGATATATTACCCCTTGCATGGATGTATAATTACAAAAACATGTCCAAAATTGCCATTGCAAGTTTATTTTAACAATTTCTATAGTCATTATAAAGATTATAATAAAACTAAAATTTGTAAGATTTTTTAACACAAATAAGTTAATTTATCGATTCGTCTAAGCTAAAAGGTTTTTAATAGGGTCAAATTAGGGTTTCAAAATGATAACGAGCAGTTTTAAGGGTCAGAATTTCTTATAAACTTAACAAAGAATTATTAACATTATTATAGCTTATTAGGATTGATTATAATCAAAAGATTATCATGTTTAAGCCCATTGTTTAAGTTAATAAACATGAAATTAGGGTTAGGGTGTAGGTTTTGGATCAAAAAAGGCATAAACACTTACGGTTTTTGAGTCCTACAAAGCTTTATATTATGATTTTATCAAGATACATATATACATTTGACCGGTTTTGCAAAGCATGGAACATAAGCTTCAGTGAACCTGGTTTGAGGTTATACCTTGAAAACGGGTCAGAATCAGGACTTTCGGCTTCGTCGGCTAGAGTAACGACTCCGGGGCTTTGTTTTCTTCAGGGCTTTACATCTTGAATGTGTTTTATGATCCTAAGATCATATGGGAGCAAAGGATTGCTGCCTTAAGGGTTATAGTAAGAAGATGGGGGGTACGAGTTGGAATGAACTACCAAGGCCTCTATTTATACCCATTTCAAGACTAGAGGAGTAAGCAAGCTATAAGATAGCCTCCAGATATGTTAATATTTGTCCGCAGACGCTCTAGTATAAGGATCACTCACAACCCTTGTCTTTCTGCTGCTAGGGTTGTCTAGTTGGATTATGCTAGTTGAAGAAGAGACTGATGATGTACCAAATATAGTTATGAGATGGATTTAGTTGAGACTATGAATCTTCCTGTTGTGTGAGCTTGTGGTTATTTTTTGTGCTTGGTGTGTATCTGATGTCAATATGTTCATTAACACTCCCGTGTCCCTCAACACACATAACCATTGTCCGTCCTCAAAAATTATTTAATAACTATATCTAAATATAAATTATTTAGATTGAAAATACCCACTTAATTGCTCATGACTAACTTAAATTAAGAACCCTACCCTCATCTTCGTTACATCAAAAAAATTCATACACACCACCCTCCCGTCCCCCACTAACAAACCCCCATCCACTCACACCACATGCACTAACCTCGCCAGTGCACATCAATCTCCATTTTGCACCAGCACAGTAGCCGCGCTCTAGTAGGACACCTAAAACATGCACATGGTGCCTTCATTATGACCATAGGGGAGTCACAAAGTGCTTAGGGAAGCTGCTTTCTATAACGACAAGCCCCCCCCTATCGAACCGCGCGCCTCTCCCCACCCCTCTGAGCCGGTGCGCTCAATACCCTCTAGCAATCCTCCGCCGCTCCGACCCGCATACCAGTTCTCTTATTCACTGGCCCGACCCTCCATCATACCACTAATTGCTCCTCTCACCCCCCCAACCCCGCTCCCGCGGCTCTCCGTGCGTTCCGCCGTCAGTTCTTGCCGCGCTTGACACGTGGTGCCTTACCTAGGGTCTTGCCTCAACTCAGCGCTCACATTACCTCCGCTATACTTAACCCTGTCCTCGCTCCTCCTCGTCCTCGCCTCCTCCCATAATCAGGTTCCCCTGTTCATACCGCGTCTTGGCTAGCTTATGCCTATATTAGCACCCAAGCAATGAGGTATTGGCTTCTGGGTCCTCCTAACTAACGGGGTTTTTAAAACCCCTAAAGAAATGGGGTCCCAGCGGGTTCTGGCTTGTATGCCGCCCCGATCCTCTCCCCTGCCGGTTTTCAATAGGTTTTCAAAGCTTATATTTCACACTATTGATTGTTATGTAATTTGTTAATATCTGTGCATGAGGCTTTATATATTGGATAATTTATCCATGCACAACCCATGAATACAGTGGTTGTGTTCTTGAAATAGGGTCCAAAATTAAGAAAAATAGTCGCGGTTTTGAGTTTACGGCACAATATTGAATCACCTTTAGGTTTTCTGCTTGATTTTAAGGTACATTGTCAAGATAGTGATTGATGATGATTTGTAAACTCATTTTATGAGTTTACAATGACTCTTGATTGCTTACTTGAGAATGAGATGGTCTAAAAATGAGTAAACGCGGTAAAAATTCAACAATTAGGGCATATAATTAGGGTTTTCGGGCATTCGTCTTTGTGTAATTGATGTTAGAATGATGATCTTTGATGATGGAGTATGATTGAGGATGTTGTAATGTAATGTGTATTATCAAATTTATATTTAAGAGTTGGTTTAGGGTTTACAATGGGTTAAAAATCAAGAAACGAGTATGGTTTAGAATCCTAGCTCGGTTTTAGGGTTTAGGGTTTTGAATTAGGGTTTTGAGTGTAAAAAGATGTATGAAAGCTTATGAATAGAATATTTAGGGTTTATACATTATAGAATGAGTGTAGTAGCTTGTACACAAGTGGTGGTGAAGAAATTAGAATGAAAACGGAGATAAAACAACTATTTTAGAGATCATGCTTAATGACTTGTACTTTGAGTTCAAGAGATTTTATATTTCAAATGAGATGTTATATTGCTTGTACATATTCTTTAGTAGCTTGTGCATTCACTTTAGGGGTTAACCCTTCCATGAGATTAGGGTTTAGGGCATCCGATAATGGTTTAAAGTCCGTTTTAATATGATGTTGCAAATGGTATCTTATAGGAATAATGTATCTTGTAATAATGATATTATGATATTGACTTAACATGTTATGATGTTTGCTTGACATATATGAAGATAGGATTTCCATCCGAGGTTGTCGAGGTCAGTTATAACTTTGAGTTATGCTGGATATATTGCATTTTTGATATTGGCAAAGGTAATGCTAATGTATATATAAGCGAAAAAATTTTCTATGTAAAAAGGTGAGCATATATAATTGATAGATTGTACATCATCTAACTTAATAGATGGATATTTACATTTATGAAAATTACGGGTTGTTATACGTAAACCTTAAAAGGTTGTACCTATGGTTCGAAATATATAAAAGGAAAACAAAGGAAATATAGTTTTGTGATAGTGGTTATTTTTATGTAATGAAAATATGTACTATTAGCTTATTTATTGATTCGGCTTATAAATAAGCCACGAAAGGCTTATTAGAGCTTATTGGACTTATATATTTGGTTTGACCCAACTAGGAAACACAAAGAATGAATAGATTTGGCTTATTTTTGTTTGACTTGTTTCTAGCTTATTTTTGAAAGTACAAATGATAAACTTATTCGGATTAACAAATAAGCTCGGATATAGCTTAATGGTCTTATAAGCCGCGTCTCACAAAAAGCCCAACAACCAACGAGCTAAATAAACAAGCTCTAAGGTTCGACTCATTAAACTTGGCTTATTGGAAGCTTATTGGTAGCTTATTAATAAGTCTTGTGTTTTACTATTTAATGGTTTGCTTATCGGGCTAAATGGATAAGTTAAAACCCACGTTTTCGACTTAACGGGTCACGACCCAATATGATAACAATACGTCAAGGCGTAAGCCTACGGTGTAGATTACTATATAAGCTTACAAATAGCTTATTTAATAACGTATAACTTGAATACTATGCGTTTAACTTATTTTGAACGTTAAACGTTACGGGTTATTAAAATAGGCTTATTGGGCCTAAAAGCCCAATAAGGATCCGAAGTGCCTTTAACTAATAGATAAAAGAGTTTTGAGGATAAATAGGTTGTAATTGCGAAATACAAATTAAAAGTGGTTTGAAAGTGATTTTAAATAAAGTTTACGACTTTGGAAAAACGTGTAAACACGAACGAGTCATGCCGAAATTTCTGTAAAATATTTATACTTAGAAAATATTTGAAACGTACACCTATACTAGAGATATGAGAATTTAGTAAGATGCCGAACTAAATATCTATAAAAGTAAATATATATATATAT
>BQNB010073490.1:0-14547 GCA_026074375.1 Tanacetum coccineum
CATTGCACTAAAACAAACAAACCAACATTTAACTAGATTTAATATGGCTAATACAGTTTTCTATCATTTGGCTTGTACCGTTTTTTTATCTTTTGATTTTCTTCTTGAGTGTTTATTGTGTATTGAATTGATATTTGTTACCACCAAACCTGTGCCAGTCTCTCAGACTGAAAACCCCTCATATCATTAGAAAACATATATAGCATAGGTTTAACCAGTAATTAGAATTAACATAGACTAATTAGATTAATTAAAATACTAATAGAATATAGGATTAGTTTTCACTCTTAGTGTTCGACACCCTACTTACCGCGAAACTCCATCTTGACCGGGTACACTACCTGTTAAAGTGTTGTTTTAGGTTTGTCGGTTAAATATAAATTTAAAACTTGATAATCAAATAATTGACCCTACACGACAACACATCAGGTTTTTGGTGCCATTTCCAGGGAGTGAATTAATTTAACCCTTATTCTTATTAGTATTTCTAACCATTAATTAGTTTAGCTAGTATAATCTAATTAATTTAATTATTTTTGTATTTAATTGCATTGTGTGTTTAAATTGTTTGTTTAAATTCCTGCATCATTTAATTACTTTCAAAAGGTGCCCTGCTTTTTAGTACGGCTCTTTGTCTGTGACTTTTAGCTTAGGTTTATCATGGATGATCCAAACATCACTATGGAGGAATACATCAGACTTGAAGAAGAAAAAGCTCAAAGGCATGGTCGAACGTTTAATTGGCAAACCGCCACATTCAGGAAAGTTAAATATTATGAAGAAGAGGACGATTGCTTCACAGACTTCAAAGCTGAATTCCCAGCCATAGTCTTTGATAATACATTAACGTCCGATACAACACTGCCGTGTGAACCCATGGTAAGTCCTCCTAACGAAAACAACATTGACTTTAGAATATCATTAGACTAATCCGACGATGAAGATTACACGGTAATTTTTGACGAAAATTCATTTTCTTATAAAATAATTTCTGTCTATGATTTGAAAACGAATTCAGAAAATGATAAAATCCATTTGCCTTCATCATCCGGGCCTACGGTCGATTATTTTGATGATTTAGACTACTTTGATGATTTCAAAAATGAATTTCCAGCCATTGTTTATAACGAAGACTTAACGTTCAAACCAGATCTTGTAATTGAACCTTTTGAAAATTCTCAAACGAATCAAGAGAATGAAGCATCATTGTCCGAATACAATAAAAAGGAACAAAATACTTTAAACCGTAACAATCTTTTTCCTTTTTACAAAATTTATTATTGATCCCAACCTGATCTTGCAAACCTTGTTAAAGGGTTAGTTGTATTGAATAGATTCAAGACAACTATGCTAGAAACTTTGTTGATACTAAGAGTATGTGGAATCTACTCTTTAGTATTTAGAAGAATATGAATGTAATAGTAAACTGTGATGCGGTAGAATGAATGAACAATGAATATAACCAAAAAGTTTCAATATTATTATGATGAATAATACGAGTACTCTATCTAGTACTAGGGTTTACAACCTTAAAGCTATAAATGTGTTTTTCTGAGATGTGTTTACAACCAAAACCTAGGATCTCCTTTTATACACCAAGGAGTCCTTTACAAGATAACTACAAATCTTCTAAACTTATATAAGATATCTACGTATCTTCTAATTATATAAGATATACATTAAATCATTCCATACATATCACAAAACACGCTTTTATCTCTTCAACATTGTTGTAATCTTCCTGCAGCAGTACTAAGTTTTCTTCTAGCAGTTATAAGTTCAGTACTGGCTGTACTAAACTTTGATTTGGTGTATTTAAACTAGTTAGTATTGGTAGTTATATCTGAGCAGTAGTAAGTTTTAGACTAGATAAGTACTATCTTTGTGAAGATTTATTCCAACAATCCTCACCTAACTTGTGATTTCCTTCACATTCGCAGTTTCTTTCTAATTCAAATCTTTTAGTCTGCACTACTGAGGTTGCTTCCAATCACCATTTCTACTACTATAATTAGTGACTTGTCAATACCAGATGAGCTCATACCCTATCACTTTGATGATCAACTTCTATCTTTCTACTAAATTTTTGATAGAATATTCTTATGATAGAGGATATTTCTTTTTTCCTCATGTGAATCACACAAAACCAGTATCATTAAAAGACATCAATCAACAAAAATTATGTAAACTTCTAGTTTATCAGATTCCAGTCTTGTTGATTTTCTCCAGATTTCACTTTTCATTTGGTTGATTCAATCAATTCTTTAGATCTCCCCAAAGCCAATAAGTCATAACCTTCTGGACTGGCTATTTGAAATCTTTCATTAACAATCTATACCAATTTTAGAACATCTTGCTATCAAAATCATAAAGCATTGCACTAAATACTAGTAATGTTTAAACCACTTTCATCTGCTTTTTTGATTTATAATAATGTTTTATCATTTGTTAGAATTTGGGTCTCCTAGTCAAATATTGGATACTTTGTGCTAATTATTCAAATTATACTTTCATCTTTGGTAACAATGTTCAACAGTAAACTTGAAAGTTTTCTTTCTCTGTATCATCTTCCAAACTTCTGTTTCTTATCACTTTCTTCACTAAAGAGTTTCTCTTGCTCTTTTCTAGCAAGTGATTTTCGTTCTTCGTCCTTCAGCCTGTCCTAGAACTTTCTTTCATAGCATGTTAAGCTATAACTCATTTGCTGAACTATCTCTTCTTTACTGGTTTGAAGATCTTGTTGAAGATCAATTCCTGATCTCTTAATAACTTCTTTTTCAATCTCCTCCCTGAACCATAGGTATTAAGCCTAATTTTTTGATTCCTATACTCTTTTCAAATATAGGTCTAATGTCTTCATAGCTCATTCCCTTAAAATGACTCATCTTGTATCCACCTTGATTCTTCAAATACAGACATATGTTCTTCCTTACTTCAGCCACAGAGAAAGGTCTATTTTGAAGTGTATGATATCTTAGAACAGCAGGATCACTCCAATCAATATCATGAGCTTGATCAACTTTAGCTGCAACTTCTTCTCTTTCATCTAACCGCTTTTGTAATTCCAAGGCTATTTCAAAGTCAAGCCTTTCTTTTTCTTGTTCTGCCTTAAGTCTAGCTTCCTGTTCAGCATTGAATCTAGCTTGTTCCTTTTCAAATACCTTCTTAGCTAATTCCTCATCAACACTTATTTGTATTTGAACCCTCTTCTTGATTTTATTTAGAGGCTCTGACTCATGCATAATTGCTTTGCCTTTGTCCTTTGCCTTTATACCAGCAGTACTATCCAATTCACTAGCAGTACTAATATAAGCAATACTAACTAATCTACTGATAGTACTAATATCAGAAATACTAACTAATCTACTTCTTTTGATGTAAGTTTGAATGTTTTCAACACTTCTCCTTCTTCTAGTTGCATCTGCAAGAGCTGTAGCTGCACTAAAAACTCTTAACTGCTCTTCAGGTTGATCACTAATCTGAGTTTCATTAAACCTCCCCTGATCTTTAGCATGTGGAGGAACCAAAGAAATTCCCGCATCCAAGTCCAGTTCTTCAATCAAACTCCTCCCCTGATTGGAAGGATCCTCCTCAGCTTCCTCATCATCAGAGATTATAAATTTGGCTCTCCTCCTAGCTTGGCTTGTCTTGATTGTCTGCTCTAACTTCTTTACCCTTTTGATCAGTTTTGTAAGAGTAGCATTGTAGGTCTGTTTTGTTTGCTTTAATTCAGACTTCAAGCTTTCAACCTTCTTGGATAGTAAGGTATAGAGATTCGTTAATTCATTAAGTGATAAACTACCCTTATCACGTCCAAGTGAGTGAACACTTTAGAGAGGTGATTCATGGGGCATTGGAGCAGCCTCCTTAGTAACAGGTGTGGTTTGGTTAGATGGTGGTGTAGATGGTGATTGTGAGGTTGATGGATGTGTTTGGGGTGATAAGGATAGGGAAGATGTTATTCTGGAAGGAGATGACTCAGGTGTAGTGAGCATGGTTGGAAATAGTAGAATGTCCACCCCAAAATATCCCTTGGAAGCCCTTTTCAAGTTACTGAATAGTTTTTGTGTAAATGTAGGAGTAGGAAAGGTTCTCTTATGAGGTAAAAGCATTCTCTTATGTTTGTTCAAAAAATTTTGAATGAATCTAGGATACATCAAAAATCATTATCATCTTTATTACAATCATAAGGTACTAAGATCTGCCCCTTTTCTCTTTTGATTTTCTTTTTAATTTTCGAATTGAATTAAAATTATAGTTAGGGTTAGGTTTTGATTTTAATTTTGAAACAACTGGATAAACGCCCTACTGTTAGACCCCTTTTCCTTGCATATGATAAGTTTTTAAATTAGGAATTAGGGCAAAATAAGTAGAAAGGGAAAACCAATAAACATGGATATGGCGTATTGAATCAATTTTACCAGAAATTTAAACCTCAATACGACATATTCAATCAAATGAATACACCGTATTGATCTGATAAAGGTCCTGCATTTTAAATCCCATACGCCGTATCACTTTGTATAAATACGGCGTATTGACTTCAGATCTTTATATACGGCGTATCTATTTATGAATACGTCGTATCCTCTCTCATAACAAAATGATTAAAATCTATGTACTGATCTAGTTGATTTTACAGATATAACACCTTTACCTCCTGCAGATCAGAGACATCCATGGCTCAGATACCAGGTTAAGGGATATACCGAGGACATAGTGCACGACTATGATCATAGGCTTGAGACGATAAGGGGGAGGTCAGTTAACCTGGTACACGTACTAGATTTTAAGGATTTGACTCCTAATATAAGGCAAGATTTAGCCGTGAGACTGAGGATGAAGGATGACTTAGAGACAGTTCATTATGGCTTTGGGATTGCATACTAAGGAGGAGATGGCAGGGGACGGTTTTGGAGCATATTGGTTGGGTAGTGAGCGATTGATCCCCGATAAGGGGGATCTTAGGGATTATTAGATTGAGATTTCTTTATTTAGAGATTTTCTGGGCCCCGCCCCTTCTTATGTTTACATCAGAGACCTTGTGAGGAGATTATGTCATAGGATGATTGCTTACAGTATTTCTGGTAGAGGGCAGGCACCTAAGAAGGTGATCGGTGTCAATCTTTTCTATCTTCGCAACATGGACTGAGGGACTGCCAACGTCCCATATTTAGTAGCATAATACCTGTTTAGGCATGCTAAGGGGAGGAAGAGTAAAGCTAGGTTGTCTGGGGGTCACTTCACTAGGCGTCTTATAGCTTATTTTGGACTGGTTAATGATCAGGGATTAAGAGGTTTGTCGGTGGTTACCTGTGAACTTCCATCGATTGATTTACATGAGCTCGGGAGGCTCAACATCTATGAGAGGATAGGCGATACATGGGCTTGGGTGGACCAAGACCAAAGAGGTAGCAGGTAGCGGCGGATGGTGCTCCTAAGGCTGCTCCTGCGGTTGATGAGGGTGCTTAGGGTAAGCCAGCACCTGCATAGGCACCTTAGCCGCCACCCGCTCCCCAGCCCAAGGCTATGCCATAGAGGCTCGAGAGGCTCGAGGAGGAGGTACACGAGTTGCGACAGAGTATTATGGGCTTGCGAAGAGTTGTTGAGAGCTCTATTACTGAGTAGTCCAGAGTCTCCACCTGGATGATTAGCTGTATGACACAGCTCATGGACGCCAGTGGCCACACTTATCAGGCATTTGATAGCACCATTGTCGGTAGCTCACAGGTACCCTACCAGAGGCGTGTTAGACCCAAGACAGGCGACATGAGAACCTCTACAGCCCCTCATACTGATGACCAGCCCGACCCTTTATCCTTCCCCTTTACTCGATTATTATTATCTTTTGTGGACTTGTTCTGTACATTGACCTATAGAAATTTGATTACCAATATCCTTTTGATGTATATTATGATATGATTTTGGTTTATTTGTGTGTGATAGAATCAAGACTGGCAGTAGGTTCAGCAACGCAAGCTTATTAATTTACACGGTTTCATATCAAAGAGTAAAAGGTGAATCGATGATGAATGAAGAAACGGAAGGATAAAAGTCGAACTTAATGACTAGCTGAAACAAAAGTGCTTCCCAGGAGACAACCCAGTCATTTTAATTGTTTGTTGCATTATTTAATTGTTAGTTGCACGAGTCTGTCTTCCCAGACACTCCATACGGCGTATCGAACCCGTCTGGATACGGCGTATGGAGGTGTCTGGATGTTATCAGTCTTTAAACTCAGTATTTAATTTCCAGTATTTAATTGTTTTTACAGGTACAATACGGCGTACCCTAGGGTTTGGAATACGACATATTGATCCCTGTACAATGTGTTTAATTGTTTTCTTGTACCATTGTAATGAGATAAAAATTGCACTCTCGTCTTCTAATCTTTTATGCAGGACCTGGCTGAAACAATGATATGGTATATTCTGAAAAAGACATGTGTTGAACTTATCCGGGCATTCTGAAGCCCTAGTCAACACACTTTTTGCTCAAGAACTCATCTTGAAGAATCATCACGAGCAAAACATCAGGGAGTTTTTCGTTCTAATTCTATTTCCTATTTTATTTAATTGTTTTATCTATACAATGAGGACATTATATAATTTATGCAAGGGGATGGATAATTAGAATGTACCTGTCCTCCTTTTTACAAAATAACATGCTACGTGCTTAAAAGTGCTTAAAAATAGGCCAAATTAAAAAAATAATTAGCATGACTTTTGTAAAAATCACTAGTTACATTACCTAGCGCACTATAACCCTTGATGCATATTGTGAGAATTAAGCCTATTCCGTTTCTAAATGCTTACTAAAAATTCCACAAAAATATGAGTGTGCCGGTGATGTAGTGGACTTTAGAACTTGGCCTGGTATATCACTCAAGACCATAATGATGAGTACTATGGATTTAGATAGGGGAACATGTTCAACTGATAAATTTCTAGGATTAAACCAAAAAGCCTACATGTCATATAATTAACCAACTATACTGGTAAGTTAAACCCCGTGTAACCCTTTATTTACTCTCACTTTTAGAGTAAGATCCCCTAGAACAACCTGTTGAACCATTCTTGTCTTTTTCACTCCAAAAATTATATGTTTCATTACACCTTAGCCTACCGTGTAGATTAAGCCTATTTTAATCAAAGTTTCTAGTTCCTTTCGTGTAAAGTTTTGTATTTCCTGCGTTAAAGTGAAATTTTCTATCTCTATCGTGGTCAGGAAATTACACAATGCAATGGGAAAAATATGTAGCTCGTGTGTTTTGCTACTTTCACAATTATGAATTATGTCCGAAGAAGAAGTGTTACAAGAAAAAAATTATCCGGATGAATTATGATAGTGAAGATGGTAAGACGGTAGAATTAAACCGAGATTTATTATGTTTGAAAAAAAAGAAAAGGAAGAAAAATAGTAGTTTCAAATGAAGTTTATACCGAAGAAATTACTTGGAAGGATCGATTATTCGTTGATACGTTACAAAAATCAACGATGTAAAGTCTTGTAAAAAGTGGCCGATATCACCACTTATTTTGTAAAAGTATGTGAAGAACGGGATGTAAGGGAAGTTGACTGTTATGGGAATGCTAACTTAGGCTGTCTTTGTCATATCCGTGATCGAGGTGTTTGTCTATATGTTTGAGTCTTTGTCATGGAATGGTCGGGGTAAATTACTAGCAACCGTACCTTATTTGTTAGCTTAATCTATTTGTTTTGTAAATTTTGTTTAAACACCCATATTTTACTTACCCTTACTAGCAAACGAACCTTAGTGTCCCTACTCGAACGAGGACTTGTTCGCATGCATGTCTATTCCGTCGTACGGGCCATGTATGCATGTCTCAGCTGCCTTGTTGGATGATGACTTTTGGTGAAAGTTAGAAGCTCCCTACCCTATATCATTCTTCAATCTTAACCGCTGTGGTAAAACAACGGAACATGGATGTGATCAGTATCGTATATTCCTATTTAGTTTACGAGCCGTATGTACGATATACAGGCGTCTTGTTTGGTCTGGTAATATGGTTGAAAGATTGTTGAAAATCAAACCTAAAGCTCTTAATCCAATTTATCTTTTGACTTGTTTCTCTTTAGCTTTAGCGGTGGAGATGTGTATCCTTGCCAAGCATATGATACGAAACTAATCACGACCGAGCAATTGAGCGTACCAATCAAATGTTGCACCCTAGATTAGTCGAGTGATCTGAGTGTTTTCATTTCCATATTTCGTGAGGAGCTTGGTTATGTACAGGTGATTAGGACAAAATGATGCTTAAACGGAAAATCCTTAACTTCGGTTGGGAAACATTTTCATAAACCAAAACTTTTTCTAAGGTCTGCTTGAGGACAAGTAGGATTCAAGTGGGTGGATATTTGATGACATCAAATAACGTCACTTTATTATATCATTTATCCCATCTATTTTGCCCACTTTTATATAATTATTGCATTATTTGGTACTTAATTGCTTTAAAGTTGATAAATGCAGTAATTCAGGAGTGTTTTGTGAAGACAAGCTAAAAGGCGCATAATTTGGAGCTAAAACAAAGATATTTGAAGAATGCTAATTTCTGACCAATACGCCGTATCCAACAAAAGAGATACGACATATATGCGTCAAGACTTCACAAGAAAACGCGTTTGACCAATTCCTAATATGGCGTATCCCTTTTGTCTACATACGCCGTATCCATGAAGATAACTATTCGAAGATACAGTAAATCAAGTAAATTGGGAATGATATCACTGATTGATTATAAACGTAGCGCGCACTCTAAGGAATCCAGCCCAATATGCCGTATCAACCTAGCCAGATACGGCGTATCGAGTCTTTTTCAGACACAATAAATAGAAGACTCAAAAATAAGTTTTCAGTGTGCAATATCATATTCTTTATACCAAACTCATTAAAGACGAATTTCAGAAGAAAAGATCAGCCACCAAGGTCAAGCATTGATCATGAATCCATAGAAGACATCGTGTAATTTTTACTCTCTTAATCATTTGATTTTCATTGTTTGATTACGCTTGTATAGTTATAATGGTTGTGGGCTAATACCCTCGGGTATTGGCAATCTAAATAAAAGTTCAATGTTTGGTTTGTTTTAAAATCGATTTCTTAATTTATCGTTGATTGTTTAATTATGTTTATCACCTCATACTTGTTTATGTGTTTGAATATGCGACCTATCATTTAACTGGATCTAGTGATACGGACCAAGTAATCTAGATACCAGGATAGCTCTCCATATCGTGTTTAATATTACTGAACCAATAGGATCACAAATAACGTTCTATCTTTCTCTTTAAATTATGAGCTTAGTTTGACCGGTAGGTGAACCGTTTATGTTTCAGCAATCATGCTCTTAATTAACTGATAAAGATTGGAATAGTGGACTACCAGTATATGAAACACCGTCAAACAATAAGTGGGTAAAGTCCTGTTGGGCTAGGGTTTTAACAGGATCACCACTGCTTTGATTCCCTAAGATATATTATAATTAAAGTAAAGGATGCTTTATGCGGATGCGTTAATTATGACAGGATTAATCGTATCTAGGTCTTAGGATAATGTCCCGCCTAAGTCTTAAGAATGATATTCCTCTTTGAGATAAGTAAATCATTGCACTAAAACAAACAAACCGACATTGAACTGGATTTATTATGGCTAATACAGTTTTCTATCATTTGGCTTATACCGCTTTTCTATCTTCTAATTTTCTTCTTTTGTGTTTATTGTGTATTGAATTGATATTTGTTTCCACCAAACCTGTGCCAGTCTCTCAGACTGAAAACCCCCATATCATTAGACAACGTATATAGCATAGGTTTAACCAGTAAATAGACTAATTAAAATACTAATAGAATATAGGATTAATGTTCCACTCTTAGTGTTTGACACCCTACTTACCGCGAACTCCATCTTGACTGGGTACACTGCTCTTTGGAGTGTTGTTTTAGGTTTTGTTAGATATTAGAAAAAGACACGGTCACCCCGTGTATTTTACTGTTTATTATAGCTCGTAGTTTAATAGTTAATAGTACGTTTTTCGGTTTTAAGTCGGGTACAAATACCCGGTATATTGTAAGTACTATATATAGCCTCTTCCAACTTTGGAAGAGGCAAGCTAGTCATAAATTCATTTACAAAAGAAAACACTTTCTCTCTCTAGATATTCTCTCTAGTGTTTCTCTCTCTAGAAACTAGCCCGATCCAAGAATCGACCCCGTGTTATGATAAGGATATACGCACAAATGGTACACAGAGCTTATGGGATGATAATCGTGTGTATGTGCGATTCTTTGCTTGATTTATCTCTAAAGAGTACCTAAAGAGAAGTTCTATCTCGTATTTTTTGAAGATCTCCAAATTTGTTTGTTTTTAATGAAAAGTTTGGGTGTTTCTAGTTCCTATTAAGCTTGTGGTATTGTGTTGTCAAAAGAAACCAAGCAAAATCGTTCAAAAGGGTGATTTATAGATGATTTGTGTTAAAAACGTCGTTGTTCTTCGTGGAGAGTTGCCAGACAGACACTTCTTCACTGCGGTATTGCTGAACAATATTTTTTATTATTAAGTAGGTACCAACCCACTGACTGTAGTACTGAGTTGGGCAAAAGAAATCAAGCAAAATCATTCAAAAGGGTGATTTATAGGTGTTTTTAAGTGATAAAGTTCGTTGTTCTTTGTAGAGAGTTGGCAGATATTCTTCGTGGCGGTTTGGTTAAAAGGAATATTTTAAATAGTAGGTGGCCAACTGTCTGACACACACGACAGTTTGCTATAGTGGCGAGTTGCTTAAATTAGAGGCGAGTTGCTCAAATCTTAAGCGGCGAGTTGCTTTATTAATAGGCAGCGGTTTGAACAGGTTGTGGCGGTTTGAATATTTTATAGCAATTCTCTTAACAAAACGCTGGCTGTTTGAAAAGTAGGCGACGGGTTGCTTAAAACTGTTGACGGCGGTTTTCTATTTACCTTTGACGGCGAGTTGCCTATTTTAAACAACGGCGGTTTATTCTTATTCTTTGAGGCGAGTTGCTCTAATACTTCGCGGCGAGTTGATAACCTCTGGCGGCAAGTTGAGCTACTGTCTTTGACATTTGGAATATTTCAAACTTGGGACTTAACAACTCTAAAAGGCAAAACAAATACGTTAACTTCACCACTTTTAACGTACACTCACTAATAATTGGTCGATCAAAACATATCATATCATAATAAAACAAGATGTCTAACATGTCGGAAGATATCCAGTATGCCGGTTCTGATACACGCCCACCAATGCTTAATATAACAGATTTTGAATCTTGGCAACAACGTATACGTCTGTATTGTCTGGGAAAGGATAGTGGAGAGAACATAATGAAGTCAATTAATGAAGGTCCATTTCAAATAGGAACGCTCGCATAAACTCTTGCTGAAGAAACCGAGGGTGCACTTCAACAAGGTCCAGTACGTGCTAGAGTCTTTACCGATCTTTCAGCTCAAGAAAAGGAAAGGTATAAAGCTGACATTCGTGCAACGAATATCCTACTTCAAGGTATACCAAAAGACATCTACACACTCATCAACCACTATACTGACGCCAAAGACATTTGGGACAATGTGAAGATGATTCTGGAAGGTTCTGAGTTAACAAAGGATGACAGGGAATCTCAGTTATACGATGAATTTGAACACTTCCGTCAAATCAAAGGAGAAACCATTCACGTATACTATGTTAGGTTTACGAAGCTCATTAATGACATGAGAAACATCAAGATGACCATGCCCAGAATGCAGCTTAACTCTAAGTTTGTGAACAACATGTTACCTGAGTGGAGTAGATTCATAACTGAAGTCAAACTTAACAGAGGTTTGAAAGAGTCTAACTTTGATCAGCTTTATGCCTATTTGAAGCAACATGAGGTACATGCTAGTGAGAATAGAATGATGATGGAAAGGTTCATTCAACCAACTAATGATCCTTTGGCACTAGTGTCTAATGCCTCAGTTCAGCAGTATCCAACACAATCATCCATGTCTCCTCAATCCTCAAATGAACCATCTCCTGCTGATAACTTTCAACTGGACTCAGGAAGTTCTTCAACTGAAAACTTGATTGAAAGTTTAACCAACACACTTGTCCTCCTCACTCAATCGTACAAATCACATCTTCCTCAAACAAACAATCAACTCAGAACGTCTTCTAATGCAAGGAACAAAGCTACGGTTCAAGACGGCAGAGTTGTGGTTCAAGATGTCCGTGGAAGATACAATGCGAATAATCAAGGAAGACCATTTCAGAGGAACAATGCAAGAGGAAATGTTGTAGCTGGGAATGCTGGAGGTCAGAACAGAGGTGGCAATGTGAATCCTGGTCAAGCTAAACCCATTAAGTGCTACAACTGTAATGGACTCGGGCACATAGCACGAGAATGTCCTCGGCCAAAGCGACTTCAGGATTCAGACTACTTCAAGGACAAGATGCTACTTATGCAAGCCCAGGAGAATGGTGCAGTACTGGATGAAGAACAGTTGTTGTTTCTTGCAGGAGAACAGGTCACCAACTTTGATGATGATGTGGATGATCCACCCGAGAAAGATTTGGCACTCAATGTGGATCATATCTTTGAAGCTGATCAATGTGATGCATTCGACTCTGATGTTGATGAGGCTCCTAATATACAGACCATGTTCATGGTAAATCTTTCATCTGAAGATCCAATCTACGATGAAGCCGGGCCATCATATGACTCGAATACTCCGTTTGAGGTACAAGATCATGATACCTTTGTAGATCATATGGATGAGTATCATGAAGTACACGAGATGCAAAACGATGTACAACACAACTACGTTGTTGACTCTGATGCTGAATATACGAGTGATAGTAATATTATTCCGTATAATCAGTATATGGAGGACAACGAAGAACATGTTGTACAAAGTAATGTATCTTCTGTTCGAAATGATGCATTGATGTCGATTATAGATGATATGCATGAACAGGGTGTCCAAAGTATGTCAGCAAATAAGCAGGTTAAAGTAGTTAATGACACATTGACTTCTGAACTTGCGAGATATAAGGAACTGGTCGGGGTGTATGAAAAACGGACAAAGTTTGAATTAACTGAAAGAGAACAAAAGATTGATGAACAAATGAGAATAATTATCTCTGACCGAAATAGAAAGGAAACTTCTTTAAAATCGGAACTTCATACTGTACAAATGCAACTTCGTTCTACCGTTGACCATAACAAGTCAATGAAGGAAGAAGTGACAACCTTGAAAAAGGATTTTAAACAAAAAGAAGATAAATACATTGAAGAGTTTTTAGACATCAAAAAGCTAAAAGAAAAGGTTGAAGATAGATTATTCAAACAAGATCAGTCTGTTCAAACGGTGCACATGTTATGTAAACCAAAACCGTTTTATGATGAAAAGAAAAAGGTAGCAATAGGCTACAAAAACCCCTTATGTCTCACACGTGCAAAGCAAGTTCAATCTGCCCTCTATAATGGTACTGAAATAGTCATGACCAATCATAAACCTGCTGTTGTGCATGACTCAGAGGAAACTCTTGAGATAGCTGAGTTGACTAGGAAAAGAATGTATGAGAAAATGAAAAGCCCTCAGTGTATTCAAAATAAAGTTAAGTTTGCACCCCCAGATTACTCAAAAGAGAACTATCTTGCAATCTTCGCACCTCAGAGAGATTTGACCCCTGAGCAGATATTTTGGGCCAAAGATGAAAATGACAGGAAAAAGGTTGAAGCCTCAGTTCTTAAACCACTTTCAACACCGACTGTGTATCCACCCAATACACCTGTCAAGCTTGTCCCCAGGGTTCTCCCAACAAAAAGTCAAGTGAAAATTAATCTTTATACACTCACACAACTTTTTACGGAATTTGACAAAACATGTAAAAAGAGAATCACACCAACAGGTCTCACAGAAGGGGAAAGAGGTTTTGAACAAACAAAAAGATGTTACCTCACTGAAGTCATACCATTTTTCAAAACTCTTAAACAACACTTTGAAGGAGTTCAAAAGGCTCTCTTTAAAGAAGTTAAAGGAATGGAAGAAATTTTTGATCAAATGTCAGCAGAGGTGGACCAGAATACTGTGGACAAGCAATGTGCTGAAATTGAAAGGAAAAACCTTCTCATTGCAAATGAGAATCTAATTGCTAATTGTTTGTCGAATCAATTGATGTTTGCTGTTGAACAATCACGTTGTCTAGATCTTGAAGCTGAGTGATGTTGAAATAAAATACACTAATAAAGTATACGATATATTACCTCAAGAGCAATTAAGAAAATTCCCTAAGGAAAATTCACTCTAGAAGATAGATATATATAATATATAATACGTATATTTAACCGGGAAGTATGATCACCCGGGTCGTTTCCCCAACGACTTGTGAAATTGAAACCACGTTTTAGCTTGGATTGTGATTTAAATGAGAGAGAAGATATTTTTTTAGTTTCTATAACTACTAATTAAAAACAACAATTAAAATGAATAATTAAAAGCTATTAAACACTTAAACAAATTAACGG